>APFE030719634.1:86414-130706 GCA_000404065.3 Pinus taeda
TCAAACCATTTAGCCTCGTAGCTAGCCCCACGGGGCAGGAGAAGGCTCTCTCCGGTCTATCTCGTAAAATCTTCAATAGATGAGATGACCAATAGCGTAACACTGATTTTAGGCTAGTAAACTGATCAAAAGGGTTGATTTGGGGTTTTTAGGGTTTTTGGTGGCAAATTGAGGGGATGGCAATTTTGGGTGTGGGAATTGGACACAGTTTCTGCAGGGGGTTCTTTGGGGCGAGGTAGGAAACAGTATTGAATCCTTTGATCGAATTGAATGATTAGGAATGATAGGTGAGAAAGCTAAAGAGAGCAAACAATAACTTTGAATTCTCTTTAGACAGTAGAAAACATTGAAATTAAACAAACTTAAAAGCAGAGCATGGCAAGCATGAATTCATACTTTAACACTTCATTTGTTTAATGTGAAGAAGTAAAGAAAGGAAATGAATCACATAACAAATCTTACAAGAACATTGAGAAACACACCATCAACACCTGAGTCCACAAGAATCTCAAAGAGGACTGCAAAACCCTGGTCTTCCTTAGCCAAAAATTGCAGAGATACACTGAAATAATACAATGATAGCTTCTCCCTCAAGGGTCCAACCATGAAAATGAGTATGAAAGTACATAATATAGATGATCTAACCTCTTTCCCTGCCTCTAGGGGTCGAGCTCATCCTTCTAGGAGCTGTTTCAACCACTTCTAAACTTACCACTAACAACTAGGCAGTCAAAACAACTTGCCTCTATAAACTAGGAAACCAATCCATTCATTAAATGTTTGCTATTGCATGCATGAATCTTCTAGAATAGGTAAATGAGTGTCATCGTAACATGAAAATACATTAATTACATCAAAGAGGGTGAAAAATCCCATCTCAAGTCAAAACTGGTCAAAGCTGGGCGAATTCCTGAGTTGTAGATGAATTTCCTGTGAAAACTGCCCAACATGTCGCGCGCCTTTGGAGCTATGTTTGGGGCACTTTCAGGTGGCCAAATTGGGCAAGAGTAGGCTTGTTGGAAAGGTCTGTGAGTCTAATTTCCAACCCAACTAGAATTTTTGGATTTAGAGTTCATGTGCCTTGTCAAAACTCAATTCTCCCAAGACAGCTTTCTGTAGTTCAAAAAGGTGGCAGAAAGTCAAAATTTGCATGTTTTTTGACTTTTTGGAGGCCCAAAACATCACAAAATCTCAAGTCCTTCCATGTGCATATGTAACTTTGCATGAGAAATATGGAAATTCTGAGTTTTTGTCAAATGGAGGTGCCGGGATGACATGTTTCGCCGGGGGTGAGACGCGTTAATGAGCAAAAACCTGTGTTTGGCACAAAAAATTCACAAATGACAAAATTTTCTCCAAATTTCTTGAAATTTGGGCTGGGAGTCCCCAATCAAGTACCATGCTCAGTCAAAGAGGCTTTGGCCAAAATTTGGAGTGGATTGGGCGTTTTCCTTCGTTTTTGTGCTTTGGCCAACCGTCCTTGGAGCACCTTCGTTCTCGCCGGTAGTTTTGACATTGATTTAAAACCATGACACGTGTGAAAAAAGTGAAAGAGGTTTTTCTTCTTTGGCATGTTTTGGACAAAAACCTCTCTCAGTTTCTCAAAATTCATCTTTGATTTCTCTGGAACATTATTTGAGTGCGACTTGTCCCGATGTGTAAAACAAGGAATTTTGTCGAAATTGAGCGAAATGAAGGGGATAAGGGGCTTCTAAATTCTTGGGGAAATTTTTGGGAGTAGGGAGGGATGTTAGGAAGCAAGGGAAAGTGGAATTTCAGATATTGATTGAGGGTAAGGGGTCCAAAAGGGAAAAACACAGGCCTAACCTAAAAAATTGCCAGGTTGTAGCTAGAAACTAGGGTTTGTGCAAAAATGAGGATTTTGGGGGACCTGAGTGTTGGGAAGTGCTTGATAAGGTACATTAAGGATAGGGGAAGGTGTATGAACATCAGGATACAAGTTTTTCCATTGATTTGACCGTCCAAGAGAAATTGCCTTCAAAACCCTAGGAGAGGGAAACGAACCTTGCATAGGCACAACTGAAGAATGGATAAGGTGTAACATGACCCAATGAAACCTAATATGATGATGAAAACCCTCTGAAACATGATACACTCAGCTAAATGATGACATGGACTGCCATTTGGACAACTTTAAACCAAAGTAAAGTGGAGTTTTTCATTTGCAAAGGAAGGCCTTTGAGAATGCAAACATGATTTCCTTTAACCATGGCAAGCAAGAATTGTTTAAGATTGAGGGCCTACCTTACGAATTTTGGCGATTTATGGCTCCTTGGTGAATTTGCAGGTAGTTTTACAAAGAGGGTCTGACATGTCGCGCAGCATACCCAACATGTCGCGCGCAGCCCAACATGTCGTGCGCCTAGTTTGACATGTCGCGCACCTGTCCTGAGCCCGATTTTGCCTTAATTCACTTGGAAGTGCGCCCAATCACTCTTGCAAGGGTTATGAATACACAATGAGAGTGCAAGGAGGGAGTTTGGGCCTTTATAAATTTCATTTGAGAAAATTTCATGCCCAAAACCCACTTTCTAATGTTTTCTCATGACACTTTTAAAATTTACATGCTGTTGTCTTGTTGGTTTCCTTTTGTCCTGAAATTGACTGATTTAGTGTTTTTGCTTGATTCTTTTTGCAGGTAGATCATCTGAGGGATCTTGGCAAGGGAGTCAGGGTTACATGCTGTCCTTAGAAGCCTTTTGAAATTTCACCACTTTTACAAAAATTTGAAAAATGACCTTGGCTTTAAAAACAGGGTTTTAAATCCAAGGTGAAAATTAACTGTACAAGATAGAAATTTGCGAAGAAACACCTTTAAAATCATCCCTCTGGCTTGCTGAGCACTCATCGACTTTCAAACACATGACCTTGTAACATTTTTGACCAAAACCCTAGACCTAGGAAATTGACCTCAAGAGAAGACAAGACAAGCTTGAAAGAGCTTTAATGACTGAAATGACTTAAACCAACAATGCCAAGAGGGGTATAAACACATCAGCTCCTCCATCAGGGTTATGGCATGCCTAACGGGATGCAAAAATTGACACTGATGAGACACCTACCTATGCAAATGCAAAGAGTTTTGATCGCTGATGGAGGGCTCAAGACCGACTCTAACACTTTCCACTTGTATGATAATACAGAGTTGGGGTTTTAGGCTGGTGCTTTCCCGAAAGTTATATCTTCTGTGTTATGGTTGTTTGCTTCTCATTCTCAGTTATATCTGTTCTTGGTTGATGATGCTCATATCCGTTTAAGCTTCCGCAAAGTTTATGGTAGAAGTAGATCTAATATTATGCTTTAGGACATTTCATATATCAGGTGATCTACAGTGAAATTTCTACATGGTATCGGAGAAAAGGTGATCAAGGAAGAACAATATACAAGCAGGAGAAGTTTGAAGTTTGGTTTTTGAATATTGAAATTGAGTTCTTATCACATCTCTATTTCACCTATGGCATTCAACGGTTTAAGACTCGAATATGCCCTTGATGGCAGTTCGAATTATATAGCCTAGAAGGATCGCATGGAGGCAGTATTAGAAGATAATGGTCTAAAGGAATTCATTGATCAAGAAGTCCAAAAGCCAACTGATGCTACTCAACTGGTGGAATGGAAAAAGTGTGTGGCTAGAGCAAGGAAAATCCTCCTAGAGGGAGTTTGAGATCACATTGTCTTGAGCCTCCATGCGAAGGAGACTCTGTTTTCGATGTGTAAAACATTGAAAGATCTTTATCAGAATAGCAACGATCAGAGGAAGGTCGCGCTAAAAGACAAGCTTCAAAAGATAAAGTGCGAAAAGGGCAACACAATCTCTACGTTCCTGAACAAGCTCACCACCTGGGCTGAGCTTGGAAGTGTAGGGATTGTGATAGCTGATGATGACATGGTGAGTCTTGCACTCCTCGGTCTTCCTAAGAGCTGACACAACTACTAGGAATTGGTTAATGGAAGAGAGAAACTGCCATATTGGGAATGACTTTGGTCGAATTTGTTGTAGGAGGAGATAAGGTGAAGCACTAGGGATGGATCTTCATGAAAACAAGATGATGAAGAAAATCTAGCTTTAGCAAGTAAAGCTAAGAAAGGGAAAGGGAAGGCATCCTAATCCAAATCTTCTCATGGTGGGAAGAAGGTTGACAAGTTGAAAGTGCGATGCTTTCAATGTCATGAAGTGGGCCATTATGCAATGAATTGTCCACAAAAGAAATCCAAGAAGGGTTCCTCCAAGGGATCTGATGGTGATGCATTAGCCTCACAGTTTGAGCTGGATTTCTCTCTTATCGCATGCATGGTTTCATCCATGGTGGGATGTGTTTGGTACTTGGAAAGTGGAGCTTCTTTCCACATGTCGGGTGACAAGAATCTTTTCAGTACATTGGATCTCTAGATTCAGATTGAGATGGGCAATGATGGAAAGTACTGTGTCTCAAGTGAAGGTACAGTTGTGTTTTAGAGGGAGCATGGTGCTCCTCTCACCCTATTTGTTGTTGAGTATGTACCAGGTATGAAAAATAATCTTGTGTCTATTGCTATGCTAGAAGATAAAGGCTATGATGCAGTCTTTAGTAAAGGAAAAGTTTTCCTAGGGCATCTTGGCACCGGATAAGCCAAGCGAATTGCGATTCGAGTAAAGAATCTCTACAAGCCGGAGGTAGATGAATGTGCTGCACTGAGTTTCAAAGCAGAGGTGGTGCAAAGCCAAGATGTTGGCGAGCTATGGCAGAGAAGACTGGGCCACTTGCATCATGGGGCCTTGAATATCATGCAACAAATTTCTACCGGCTTACCCAAGGGGAAAACTGGAGCAAACAGATACATGCAAAGGATGCACCCTGGGTAAGTATGCAAAAGATTCCTTTTAGGATCGTGATAGTAGATCTGGAGCAATCCTGGAGTAAGTTCACTCAGATGTATGTGGATCATTCTCTATAGCCTCCACCGCTAAGCAAAGGTACTATGTTATTTTTATTGATGATTTTTCTTGTAGATGTTGGATCTACTTTATGCAAAAGAAGGATAAGACGTTCTTGAGGTTTTGTGAGTTTAAAGCCTTGGCAAAGAAAGAATCTAGAAAGAAAGTAAAAGCCTTGCATAGAGACAATGGTGGAGAGTATGTTTCCCAGCAGTTTAAAGACTTCTTTGCTGCAGAAGGAATTAAACGGGAACTGACGGCACCTCATAACCCACAACAAAATGGGGTGGCTGAAAGGAAGAATAGATCTATTGTGGGATAAACTTGAGCGATGTTGCATGACCAAGGCCTACCACTTCATCTATGCGCTGAGACATGCAATACAACAATGTACCTTCATAACAGAAGTCCTCATTGTATCTTGGGGATGAAGACACCTATGGAGGCTTTTTCGGGGAAGCGACCAAATGTGAGTCACTTCTACATCTTTGGATCATTAGTTTACTGTCATGTGACCAAAGATGCTCGGAAGAAGCTAGACCCAACAACTAAGTTGGGTATACTTGTAGGGTACACAGATACAACCCACAACTATCATGTGTTTCTACCTGCCAGTCAGAGGACCGTAGTGTGCAGGGATCTAAAGTTCGACGAGCAAAGAGCCATGTGAGTGTCACTTGAGAGGGAGCTCAAGTTGCATGGAGATGAGGAACTTTTAGTTCCAAAGGAGGAGGAGCCTCCTGATGATGTGGATAACCCACATGTAGAGGATCTAGTAGTGGAGACCACCACTCCTGGAGAGTCTTCCAGAGACGAGCAGGAATGCTCGCGGGAAGCTGACAGATTGATGCTAGATGCGAGAGAGAATGTGGGGCAACCATCCTCTCAGCGTAGACAAAGGAGATCTCTTGAGAGATACACTAGCTACATGGCCCTGGTTGGGGAATGTGTAGCGACCGAATCTTCACCTTTTTAGGAGGTAGTGCAGTGATCAGTGTAGGTTGATGCAATGGTAGAAGAGTACAATTCTATCATATGGAACAGTGTGTGGGATGTTGTCCCTAGACCTTTGGACAATTCAGTGGTTAGTTCCTGATGGCTTTACAAGGTAAAGTAGGAAGCTGATGGTAGTATTGAGAAACACACGACAAGGTTCATTGCCCGAGGTTTCTCACAGGTTGAGGGGATCAACTACGATGAGACCTTTGCTCCCATAGCTACTCATCTATTAGATCAATGCTAGCTCTATAAGCTTAGATGGGTGGAAGATCCATCAGATGGATGTGAAGATGACGTTCCTCAATGGGAAGATTGAGGAAGAGGTATGCATTGAGCAGCCTGAAGGATTTGAGACCTTCGATTGTGAGTCGCATGCTTGCCGACTCAAGCGAGAACTGTATGGGCTGAAGCAAGCACCCCGTGCTTGGTATACTAGGATCGACAACTATTTCACCAAATTGGGCTTCACCAAGAGTGAAGCAGATGCGAACCTTTACCACATCATGGTAGAAGGTAAGCCATTGATTATTGTACTTTATGTCGATGATTTGATTTTGACAGGTGATGATTAGCTAATCAAATCTTGCAAGGAGGACCTTGCGAGAGAGTTTGAGATAAAGGACATGGGCCTCATGCACTACTTTCTAGGCATGGAAGTGTGGTAGAAAGATGGGGAAGTATTTGTGTCTCAAGGAAAGTATGCCAATGAGATACTCAGGCGCTTTCACATGGAGAAGTGCAAACCCATGCAGACTCCTCTAGCTGGGAATTGGAGGAAGGAGGATGCTACTTCAGGTGAGGTAGTAGTTGCTATTGTTTATCGGTAGATGGTGGGTTCACTTATGTATTTGGTGAACACACAACCCGAATTATGCTTTGTGGTGAACCATCTGAGTCAAGCTATGGTTTAGCCTACCAAGCTATTTTGGAAGGCAACGAAGTATGTGTTGAGATATCTCAGAGGCACTACACAATATGGATTGTGGTACAAATGGACAAAGGGAGTGAAGCTGTAAGGCTTCATGGATGCAGATTGGGATGGTAGTCCATTAGACTGAAAGAGCACTTTTGGAGGAATCTTCAACCTTGGTTCAGCTGCAGTTTCTTGGTATAGCAGGAAATAGAGATTAGTTGCACTTAGCTCAACAGAGGCTGAATACATGGCTACTAGTCAAGCAACATGCGAGGCCATTTGGAAGTGAAAGATTCTAATGGGATTGTTTGGTCAGATGATGGATCCTACAGTGATATAATGTGATAATTAGAGTTGCATAAAATTCTCTGAGAATCTAGTGTTTCATGATAGGTACAAGCACATAGATATCTGTTACCATCATCTATGGGACTGTGTGGTCAAGAGGATCATGATGTTGCAGTATGTTTCGACTGGGGAGCAGGATGTAGATATTTTGACTAAGGCATTGTCAAAATGCAAGTTCGAGTTCCAAAGAGACAGGATTCGGGTTACTGATAATCCCTTTCTTGTTAAAAGGGAGTGTTGAAAAGTGCAACAAGAAATGCTAAAAATATCACTACTATAAATAGAAGTTCAGCCATTGTGGATCTTAGCAACAATGGGTGAAAAGTGAAAGTGCTAAAAATAGATTTTCTAAAAATAGAATTTCAGGATCCCTTCTTATTTTAGTCAGTCCCTGGAGTAAATATAGGAAGTACAATTCAAATTTGATGTTAACAACTGTTTGTAAATTGATTAATTAATTCATCTTGAGTTAATTAGTTAAGGAATTATGAACATGAAGTCTATGTAAGGACATGCAACAATTTCTCCTTTGATTGGGGGATTTATCCATAAGTTAAAGAGATAAGGATGAGTTGTAATTAGTTGGCTCAGTTAACTGAGTCAAGTCCAATTAGATTAATTTAACAGTTTGTTGAATTAATGAGAGTTCAGTTAGTTAATGCTTGCATGCATGTAACTACTGTATTTCAGATAACTGAGTATTCACTCATGGATGAATCATGCATGTCAGTTCAATGAGAGACCCAGTTGAGATCAGATGGAGGGACAGTGTACTATCAGTTGCAAGAATATTCCATTGTGAATATTCCTTGCATGTAGAAGGAATACTATTACTTAAGGATTGCACAGTTGGATCAGAGGTTATAGTGAGTGTGATGAGGCCAATTCACATATGTGACATCATTGGACCCCAATCAAAACTGTGCAAGGAAATAGGAGGCTTGGAGGGCTTGAGGAAGATATATTCTATGTCTATTCAGTCTGTGAGTTGTATTATTTGATTGCAGAGAGAGCAGGATAGCTTGAGAGATGATTCTTTGTGTAACTTGAACAAGATTTCTGCTTAAAAAATGGCAACAAGAAATGCTAAAAATAACACTGCTAAAAATATTAATTTGGGTACCAGTGCTGGATTGATCAACAGGGAATGAAAAATGGAAGTTCTAAAAATATCATTCTATTTTTAGTAGTTCAGGATGGATTCCTATTTTAATCACTTTTTGGACTAAAAGAGGAAGTAAAATTCGAATTTGATATTAACAACAGTTTGAAAATTAATTAATTCATTCATCTTGAGTTAATTAGGTAAGGAAAATCAAACTTGAAGTCTATGTGAGGACATGCAACAAGTTATCTATTAATTGAGGAATTTATCCATCAGTTAAAGAGATAAGGACGAGTTCTAATTGAAGTAGTAATTAGTTGGCTTAGTTAATTGAGTTAAGTCCAATTATAATTGATTTAAACAGTTTGTTTAAATTAATGTGAGTTCAGTTAGTTAATGCTTGCATGCATGTAACCACTGCACTTCAGATAATTGAATATTATCTCATAAATAACTCATGCATGTCAGTTCAGAGAAAGACCCAGTTGAGATCAGAGGAAGGACAATGTACTATTAGTTGGATGGATTTTTCCTATAAAGGAAAATCATCCAAGCGGAAGGATGAAGGTTCCTTGAGGATTGTGCAGTCTTACAGGGTGTGAGATCAGTGTTACACTTGGTAACAGGAGGATCACCCAGAAAAAAATGTGCAAGGAAATAGGAGGCTTGGAGGGGAAAGGAGAAGGCTTAGGAGAAGTCTTGATTACCTGTGAGCATCTAGGAGGATTGCAATGAGAACTGGCTAGCTATGAGAGCTAAGGCTTTGTGTAATCCTGATGTATTTCCACCTTCATCTGTGAGGATTGTACAGAGAGCTAGCTAGCTGTGTGAGAGCTAAGGCTTTGTATAAATCCTATGTATGATAATATAATGTTGGGGTTTTAGGCTGAGGCTTTCGTTATCTCTTCTATGTTATGTGTGATTGATTCCTTCTTATTAGTTATATGTGTTCTTATTGATGTTGTTCATGTTCGATTAAGCTTTCGCTAAATTGTTTGTAGAAGTAGATCGAGTGTTTTTCTTTAGTACGTTGCATTACCAGGTGATCTATAGGTGAGACATTTCTACATGGTATCAGAGCATCGGTGATCAAAATAGAGAACACTATACTGAGAGGATATTTCAAAGTTTTGAGTTCTAGGCCGAGAGTTTGTAGAGAAGATCTGAAAATTTATATACAAAATTTTCAAAAACAAATAACAGATTTGGATTCTTTGTGGAAACATACCCAAAATAATAAAAAAAAATCAGCTGAATCAGAGTTCAGATGAGGGAGATATCGCTGATTTAAAATCAACTCTTTTTCCAGAAAATTTCATGACAGTGGGAAAGCTGAAATAGATTGGTGTGCTAGCCAAGAGCCTGTATGCACTTGAGGTACAAGATGCATGCAAAGCCTTGAGGATAAAGACAAAGTTTAGATACTTGGTGGTTGATAGGGAGAGTAAATTATCTCTCAACATGCAACGCCAGAAGAAGTCTCAGACAATTGTGGAGGAGCCACGATTGGTGCAACAACTTCAGGAGGTTGTGGAGCAGCCACAACTAGAGAAGCTGAGAGGAGATAGAGTAAAGACATCTACTCATCTAGAGACTTCCAGTAGGGGGAAACTTCGAGCCAAGTGGGCAGAGGGATCACATGCAGCCATACTTCTAGGTAGGAGGTGGGGCGATGTGGAGTGATCGTCCCAAGGAGGAGGGGAAGGATCCTGAGGTACCCAACCTCTTTGATTCGACTTTGCTACAGGAGCCCTGATGAGGAGTAGCAGGACTGACTGATTGGGTAGAGACAGATGTAGATCGAGTGGCAGAGGGAGCTACAGTGCAGGAATCCCAAGATAGCATAGAGCTAGCAGGCTGCAACAATGCGAGAGGCACAAGTGTGTTGCACCAATGCAGGATGGCATAGAGAGGTGTGCAATGGTGCGAGATGCATGGAGATGTTGCAGTAGTGTAGAGCTCAGAGAGGGAGCACTTGTCAATAGCAGGTAGAGCTTCAACATCAGAGTATGTTTCTAGCCCAACAGAAAGGTCAGTTGGGAGTTTTTTTTGTTCTGAGAGTTGTTGGAGCAACCACACTTGGTAGATGTGTTGCATGCAGAACATTCCAAAGGTACAGGATCAGGTTTGAGTTGAAGCCTTTCTTGTTGAGAGGGAGTGCTGAAAAATGGCAACAAGAAATGCTAAAAATAGAAGTGCTAAAAATAGCATTGCTAAAAATAGCAGTTTGGGTACCAGTGCTAGATTGAGCAATAGGGAATGAAAAATGGAAGTGCTAAAAATAACATTCTATTTTTAGCAGTTTAGGATGGATTCCTATTTTAATCACTTCTTGGACTAAAATAGGAAGTAAAATTCGAATTTGATATTAACAACAACTTGAAAATTAATTAATTAATTCATCTTGAGTTAATTAGTTATGGAAAATCAAACTTGAAGTCTATGTGAGGACATGCAACAATTTATCTATTAATTGAGGAATTTATCCATCAGTTAAAGAGATAAGGATGAGTTCTAATTTGAGTAGTAATTAGTTGGCTCAGTTAACTGAGTCAAGTCCAATTATAATTGATTTAAACAGTTTGTTTAAATTAAGTAAGTTCAGTTAGTTAATGCATCCTTGCATATAACTACTGCACTTTAGATATCTGAAGATTCTCTCATGAATAACTCATGCATGTCAGTTCAGATAGAGACCCAGTTGAGATCAGAGAAGGGAAAGTGTATATCAGTTGGATGAATATTTTTCCTATAAAGGAAGCTCATCCATGATGAGGATTTATCTCCTTCAGGACTGCGCAGTTAGATCAAAGGTTGGTGAGTGTGTGAAGAGGCAAATTCAGACATGTGGTTGCACTAGACCCCAATCAGAATTGCGCAAAGAAATAGGAGGCTTGGAGGGCAGACCAGAGGTTAGATAGAGGCCTTTGACTGTCTATGAGTAGCAGAGGTATTATAGAGAGAGCAGGATAGCTTTTGAGCTGATTCTTTTTGTGATATTGGCTATATTTCCACTTGTATGATAATACAGAGTTGGGGTTTTAGGCTGAGGCTTTCCCCGGGTTATATCTTATGTGTTATGTGTGATTGATTCCTTCTTATCAGTTATATGTGTTCTTATTGATGTTGCTCATGTTCGATTAAGCTTCTGATAAATTGTTTGTAGAAGTAGATCAAGTGTTTTGCTTTATTATATTACATTACCAGGTGATCTATAGGTGTGAAAATTTCTACATGGTATCAGAGCTAGCTGATCTGTAGAAAAATTCTACAGATTCAAGGTTGGCTATAACTGAAAGAGCGATAATCTGTAGATCAAGAGAACATAAATCCTCATCTGACGTCTAAATCTTGGTTACAGAAGTATATTTTCATAGAACAATACAAAATCTTCTTTGCATCATTTCCTGTCGAATTGTACGAGTGGATATCAAGGTTGACTAAAATAAATACTTGTTTTAAATGCAGAGAACCTTTGGTGTGGATCCCTGAACTAATACAGCGACTCAAGAGCACTGACAATAGGATTTCAAGGGTTGTCGATATTTTGATTGATAGCATCTTGGGAGGATTCATTACTGAGTTCGTAGTAGACTCGATTATGTCCTACAGCAAAGCAGAATGATGCTTCTTCAACGGATCATGAGGTGAGTATTTGAGATCTTTGAAACTTTGGATTAAGACCCTTGTATGTGAAAAGGGAGTTTTATAAATGTAGTCAAATTGCTATTTTACTTATGTTTGGAAGAAGAGTGAATAAATCTGAGCCAGAGATCACAGTAATGTGAAGTGGAAAGAGATATAGAATAGATACCAGAAAGAGAGCTCATGGACAACACCCGAAGACTTTTATAGAGATTGAGTATAGTCCTCTTTTCAGTGAATATGAAAGTGAAAGAGAGGATAACCACCCAGATAAACACCAAGTAACTTCATAGTATTCACTTCCCAGCTTGAGAATTCGCAAAAGCTAGACGCCAATAATAGCCAGGGTGTTTGTGGCTCTGCCCCTCCCCCCCCTCCTCCGCATTCTCCCCCATCCCCTTACCCCCCATCCCAATCCCCTTACTCACCCACCTCCCCCTCCAAGAAGAAATATGGTTGATGATATTAAGATGCCCATTTTCAAAGGAACTGGATCAGAGGATCCATAATAGTTTTGATTTTTCTGTGAATATATATGGACGGCGAAATAGATTTACGATGAAAATATAAATAAAGCAAAGCTCATTACGATGTTACGAGATAGAGAATTGACGTGGTATATGACGTATTCAAATAATCAGATTAGAACATTTGCATATATTAGAGCGGCATTGATTAGAGAATTTAAGAAGCCAAAGTTTGAGTCGTAGTGCATCTCTGAGTTGAAAGAAATTAAACAAAAACGTACTGAGTCTATTTGGGAATTTGATCAGAGATTTAAGGTATTGTTGGATCATGTGAGATTCGGCATAGTTTCGCAACAACATCAAGAATGGTTCATAGTTGCATTTTTACTGCATATCATATTACCATTGATGCAACAAAAAATACCAAGTCAAGCCGAATCTCTACAGATTGCGATGAAGTTGGAAGCTTCACCTATAGGAGATACTAATGCATGTATGCAACAAATTTAGAGTCAACTAGCGAACCTAACCTTGCAGATACAAGATACCAATAAAAGCAAAGAAGTTAGAGAAGAAGTATGGTGTATGAAGTGAAAGTCGAAGGGCCATTCTAAATAACAATGTCCCATATTTAGAGATTACATGGCTAGGGGGCATCGAATCCCTTAAATCTAGGATTGAGCCTGTGGTGCGAGATATGTAAGGCCAAAGGCCAACATCGCTTAGAAAATTGTTACCTATTACAAAAATATGTGCAGACTCCAAGTAACCTATATTGAAAATTTTGTAAATTAGTAGGGCATTGATGAGAATAATTGTCAAGCTTATGAACTAATGATGGAGCGTGGTGCTGACACTTATAGAATGTAAGTAGAAGAACATGGACATGAACGTAGTGGATATCACGGTGGTCGAGGAGGCTACCAAGGAAGAGGTCAAGGTGTCATAGCTGGTCGAGGACATGGACAGATCATTCACTATAACTATGGCCGGGCATGTCATTTTATGAGAGATTGTCAGAACCCTACAAAGAAATGCAAGTACTATAATCCTTTGACCATGTAATTGAAGAAAGCCCAGTACTTATGGCAAAGATGCAAGAAAAAAGGAATCAACAGCTGACACAAAATATTCAAATGATGACTACTAAAAGGAGGACCAACGAACCTCGAATTAGTATTTTCATTAGAAGTGGAGTTGCGACTGGAAGTGATAAAGAAGATGAGAAGAAAGAATATGAAAGTACATGGGTTAGAAAAACTGCTGAGAAAGTTCTTGCTTTTTGTATTCAGAAGGAAAAAGAAGTATTTATGGAAGCAAAGTGAAGCTTTATGGATGTTGGAGCTTCGACCTCCAGTGCGTAGCCAAAGCATAGATCTAGTTGCGACATGTCATTGGCTTTAGCACATAATCAAGCTTCAACGCAAAACTGAGGTTCGACATAGGATCGAGATCTGACACAATACCAGGATTCAGCAAATCAAGCAGGTATTTAAAAAAAAACTATGTAGACTTGTATGAAATTATTAAGAGATCAAAAGGTGGTAGAAGGGATTTATGAGCTGATAGATTCTTGTGCATCCAAAGAAACACTGCAAAGTGAGATGCATGTAATCAATAATTTGCATCGACAAAAAAGAACCAAAAGGGAGATGAGGCTTAGTGCGCAGATAGGAGTATATGAGATGGATCAAGTTATCCTGGATATTGGATATGATGCTAATGTATTAATGAAGCAGACATGGGAGTTAATGGGTAAGTCGAAGCTATAGTGGTCACCTATTCAGTTAAGGATGGAAAATCAACAAAAGATATTCCCCTTAGGAAGACTACCAAGTGTAACAGTGGACATTGAAGGAGTTCACACTACTACTGATTTTGAAGTAATAGAGATTGTTGATGACAGTAACCCCTATCCTGCATTGCTTGGACTTGATTAGGAATTTGAGAATATGGATATAATTAATCTAAATAAGAGATCGATGATATTTGAAGGGAATAATATGAGAGTAATTGCTCCCTTGGATCCTTTAGAAGGGGTAAGATATATAGAACCAGTTAGAGAAGAATTTTATGCAGTTGATATAGATAATATCTATCAAATGACAACAAATGAACAAGATTGGGTTAACCCTACTACAAGGGCAAGTTGAATTGGGAGCATGATAGCTCTTGTACCTCAGACTTAGAAGAAGAGTTGGAAAACTGGAAAAATAGGTTGCATGAAGTGTCCAAAAGGAATTGTGCAAGAATTACCAAATCAGTTCATTGTATGATATTTGAGGTACGTAATCTGCCTTTTTATGATGGCTTGGGTGATGCAAATACTTTTCTTGATGATTATGAAGAACGGGTTATAGAGAATCAAAGGTTGTTAGCCTTGCATATAGCCCTGAAATCTACCCTTGCTAGATAGTGGGGAGCACACACGAAGAATATAGAAGGCTGGCAGGAAAGTCGAAGATTGATGTGGATAGGGTTTGGATAGATAGATACAGAAATACAAATAAAATATGGTGGTGAAACTAATCCTAGGAAGCATATCCAGCTATGCACTACATCATGGAAGGAGATTCCACAACAAGAATGGGTACATGGATTCTTTCATACATTAGAGAATCCCTAAGAACTAGTACTTAGAAACAAAGCTTCGACATGGTACAGTAAACTGGGCAAACATGGTTGATGGCTTCATATTAACATTCAGCTTTGAGGATGATTTACCATACATAGATTTGGCCCTTCAGACAGTTAAGAAGAGGATCTTTGAGAATGCAACCCCATTGACATGGAAGCAACTTGATTGGGCTTCGTAGATAGAAAATGCACTAGAATGTTATAACCTTACTGCATATGAAGAAGAAGATCCTCACAACATCGACATAGAAGAATCAGAAGGATATCGTGAAGTAACTGGACCTAATCTAGAAATACTAGACATAGTGAAGCCACTAAAGACCAAGAAGGTGAACATAGGATCAAAGAAGGAACCTAAGTTTGCAACAATAGGAGACTATTAGGATGGAGAGATAGTCAATAAAGTTATAGAGTTACTTCATGAATGCCAAGAACTATTTCCCACAAAGTTTTCCGATATGAAGGGTATAATAGGAGATCTAGGAGTCATGAAAATTCCCCTTAAGCCTAATGCGAAGCCACTCAAATAAAGACCTTACTCACTGAACCGAAGTATAAGGAGAAAGTAAACATATAGCTTGATAATATGATAGCAGCAAGAATTATTGAGCCAGTAGAAGAATCATAATGGGTGAGTCCTATGGTGGTGCAAGAAAAGAAGACTCAAGGATAGATTAAGATCTGTGTGGATCTAAGAAAGCTAAATGATGCATGTTTACATGATCCCTTCCCTACCCCTTTCATAAATGAAGTGCTAGATAGTGTACGAGGTTAAGAATCTTACTCATTTACAGATGGATTCTTAGGTTATCATCAGATTAAGATTGCACCTGAAGATCGGCATAAGACAACATTTCCTAGAGAATGGGGCTCATATCAATACACAGTAATTTCTTTTGGATAAAGAATGCCCCTGCTATATTTTCTAGAGTGGTGGTTGCATATTTTAAGGAATATATCCACAAATTTTTAAAAGTATATTTTGATGATTGGACGGTATTTGGATTGCTAAGAAAACATATTGGACGTTTAAGACTTATGCTCAACACATATAGACAATATCAAAGCTCTTTGAACTTAAAGACATGCATATTTTGTGTACCCTTTGGCATATTGTTGGGACATTTGTTTGCAAGGAAGGACTGATGGTGGACCCTGTTAAGATTGCTATCATTGTGAATTTTCCTCCACCTAAGACAGTAAGACAGCTTCACGTTACATTGGGATATGTTGGGTATTATAGAAAATTCATCACAAGGGGTATGCACAAATCACTGCGCCTATGGAGAGATTGTTAAAGAAGGATGTAACTTTTCAGTGGAATGAAGAATGTCAGAAGAGCCTTGACATATTGAAAGAAAAATTGGTAGTTGTGCCTATATTAGTGTTCCCAGATTGGAATAAGGAATTCCATGTCCATGTGGATGCCTCTTGTATAGCTTTGGGAGTATTATTGGCACAACTTGGTGTAAGAGAAATTGATCATCCTATAGATTTTGAAAGTAGAAAATTATATAAAGTATAAAAGAATTACACAACTACATAATGGGAAGGATTGGCCATGGTGTATGCTTTGCAGAAATTTAGACACTATCTACTGGGATCACATTTTAGAATGTTTACAGATCATTATGCACTGAAGTATTTGGTTAATAAGCCTATCTTAGGAGGAAATATTTGCATATGGTTATTGTTATTCCAAGAATATGACTTTGAAATCATTGTTAAACTAGGAAGAATGAATGTAGGACCTAATCATTTATCAAGATTGGAAACAAGGGAAGAACCAACCAGCATAGAGGATAATCTCCCTGATGCACAGTTATTTGCAATTAGAGTTGCAAAGGACCACTTTGTAGATATCATTTAGTTTTTGACCACAGGGATGGCTCCTTTAGAGTATACTACACAACAAAAGAAAGAATTAGTGGTTAAGGTAGCTAATTTTTCATTAATAGCGGGACAATTATATAATTGTGTAGATATGTTCTTGAACATGAAAGACAGATGATTCTAGCAGAAGCTCATCATGGTGCATCTATTGGACACTATTGAGGAAAAGCGATTGCACATAAGATTTTGAGAGTAGGTTTGCGGTGGCCTACACTACATAATGATGTGAAGGAGTATTTCAAAGCATGTGATATGTGTCAAAGAACAAAAAAACCTTCAAAAAGAGATGAAATTCCATTGGCACCACAAGTTACATCGCAGGCCTTTGATAAGTGGGATATTGATTTTGTTGGACCCATAAACCCACTTGGAAAGAGGAATGGTGTGAGGTACATAATTACAACAACTGATTACTTGACAAGATGGGCCGAAGCACAACCAGTAAGGGACTACAACACAAAGACTACTGCAAAGTTTATTTTTGAGTATATATTGTCTAGATTTGGATGTCCAAATATTTTGATGAGTGACCAAGGTTCCCACTTCCTGAATAAAACTATTGATGCATTGACTGAGGAATTCCAAGTTTATCATCAAAAGAGAACCCCTTATCACCCTCAGGCCAATGGAATAGTAGAAGCATTCAATAAGAATTTGGAGAATGAACTGACTAAGGTATGCAATGTGAACATAAATGGTTGGGACCATAGAATCCCAGTAGTTTTATGAGCTTATAGGACCACATGTAAAAATTTGACAGGTCAGACACCCTTCAGGTTAGTCTATGGGAAAAAAGTTGTCATTCCCATGGAGTAAATCATGCCTAGCTTGAGGATTATAGCTTTTACAGATATGGCAGACCCTGATATAATGTAGGAAAGAATGTCACAGTTGATTGCTTTGGAAGAAAACAAATTTATAGTAGGATTCCATCACCAGGTACAAAAAGCAAGAGAAAAGGCTTGGCATGAAATACATATTAAGCAAGAGAATTTCTAGGTAGGAGACCTTGTCCTCCTCTATGACAGTAAGTTTATGAAATTTCTAGGAACATTCAAGATGCATTTGTTGGGCCCCTGCATTATCAAGCATATTATTGATGGAGGAGCAATTAAATTAGTGAAGTTAAATGGAGAATTGATCCAAGGAAGAGTAAATGGCAGCAGGTTGAAGCTATACATGGACAACCTTGTCCCTACAACCTCATTCTAAAGAAGAAAGGAGAGAAGTATTAGTGACACCTGCGGTTGAAAGTGGGCACTGGACTATAAAATTTGTTGCAAAGAGCTTCGACGTAGGAAGTTACTTCACTATAGTATGGATTATGTCGAAGTAATTAGGATCTGCGACGTAAGAAGCATTACTCGCTACAATATGGATGTGTCAAAGTTCGTCGAAAAAACAAAAATATGACCGTTACAAGGAAAATTTAACATAAAATAGGCGGAAATTTGCATTTATGAGGACAGATTGATAAGATCTAAGGATAGACATGCAATTAATGAACACTATTGGAACATAATTTGGATAAAATCTATGCTAATGATGGGGTTAGATATTCAGAATTGCTATAAGAAGTCGCTTCCCACCCAAATTTGGAACTTTGAGGAATTGAGAGTTCGAGTGTTGATAGTGCGAAGAAGTTGCAGAAATTTTCACTGTCATATGTCTTATGAGCATTCATGGGAAGAAATTGTTCGTAATTTTCGTGAGAAGGGATTACCTAGAATCATGGAAGCAGTCGCAACAACCGCTGGTACACCTGCAACAACATCAACCGTAGTATAATCATCACAAAAATAGCGGAGATCTCCATAGAAGAAACCAATCAAGTAACAGAGAAAAAAGAAGAAACAAGATAAGAAACCTGTCAAACCTCAACAAAAAGCCGAGAAAGTCAGATACAATGAGGAAGAAGCAAAGCACACAGAGTAGATGGAAACAATTGGTGCAACATTTCCATCACCTCTACCACCATACATTCCACCAAGAAAACTGAATGTTAAACTAGTGAAAGACTTGAACGATGCAAAGTTTGGCACCTTCACACTCCTATTACTAGAGGAAGTACCATTTACTAGGGAATTACCTGGGAAAATACTGCAGTTGAAATTCTCAAACTGTGACTTCAACGATAGGAAGAAATACCCACAACTCACACTAGACCGATATTTGAAACAAGTAAACTACTAGGAGAGTGGTATGATGAAGGTAGAGCTGCAGCAGTGGGCAAATGGATTGGCGTAGTCAGGATTGATGAACATGTTGAATGTGTCGCACTTCGGAATAACTCTGGGGAGCACATCTTGTGTGCGATAATTTATCGTGATGATGCATGATGGATGCTTATGGATGGGAAATAAGATACCTATAGATCTAATGTTGATATGGAGAATCACTAGAATTCCATATCAAGGGCGAAACCCCACAGAAGAATTTGTTAGAAAAGATCAGGACTGCTCCGTAGCTGATAGCATGAGGGAGAAGTTCAGTCTAACAAAAGGAAAGAGGGGATATGATATAAACTCAATCAGTGACCAGGCAGTTCGCTTCACAACACACATACTGGCTGGGAAGATCATGAGAAAGTGTCGGGCTAATGAAGTCCCTACAGTGGTAGTTTCATTAGTTGCGCAGTGCACCAATAGGGTTCAGTACAACTGGGACGAATACCTTTGCAAATAATTTCTAGACAATTGTCGCGAGGTTCAGGAAAAAGGTACCACATTCCATTATGCATGGTTGATATTAATAATTGCAGTGTCGACATGGAGAGATCCGGAGAATTCGAAGTTCCCTCCTATAGCTTCAGATGTTTATGAAGCTGCCCAGTATGCCTCGTTGTGGTATACCACTCAATTGTCGCGAGCAATGAAGAACACAATGTTTTTCTTGTTATATCACATGGATTTACATATGTTGGTGAACCAACACCCTTGCCTCTCACCGAACCTATATGAGCGGTATAGCTCTGTTGCAAAGTTCAACTCTGATTTTCACAAAGTCTATATATAGGCCCTTAGGGATAGAAAGAAGAAGTGCCATCCCCTGCCATATTTGGTAACAAAAGATGATATCCTCGCACAGGTACAATAATGGCTCGTAGAATGGATTATTGTGCTGGAGGAAGAGGTAGAAGATAGTGTGACAGAGGAGGACGCCTCACAGCATGGTGAAGTGAGTGGAAAGGAAAAAGATTAGGATGAGCAGGAATCATAGCAAGAGGAGAAACATGACGGGGTCACCAAGATCCTCCTGAAGGAGATGAGTAGAATAAGGAGTCTGAAAAGAAAAAAAGAAAAAAAGTTGTTGTAGAAAAGAGGAAGGCACAGGGTGAAGTTGCCATGGAGATCAAGACGAAGCAAAAGGCAGATAAGATGAAGGATATCATGCCAATGGTCCTTACTAATGGGGACTTGGAGCAGATTGGGGATATAATCCAGGAGGTGACATTAGAGTCATGCAATACGTGGGAAGATCACTACAATGCACTTCTCATAGGTGTGCATGAGTCGATCACAAAACTTAAAATTTTGGCATAGGTAGTCAGACAACCATTGTATATAGAGGAAAGGATTGGAGAAGAAAGGAAAATAGAGCCTACACTTGCAGCGAGGTTAGTGCCAATACCCACTAGATCCCTGTAGTTTGACTCTGTTGAGGTACAACAACAAGAAAGAGGGTGGAAGAATGTCAACATGAATATTGTAGTAGTACCATTGCAAAGATTACATAAGTTGCACTTGGAAATAATAGAGGAGTCGAAGTTGCATGAACAACACACTTCACAACTAAACATTCGCGTAGAAAAAGAGTAAGCTTCGCTACAACAAAAGATCAACTAGATGATCCAGGAGAGGGAACAAGTATTTCAATAGCAACAAAATATCAAGGAGGTGATTGAAGCAAAATGCAGAGAGATTCCAGACCTTGATGTCCGAGAAGAAGCGCCAGTAGAGGACAAGGTCGTGAAGATCAGACTTGCAGTCAAAGGATATAAGGAAAAGATTAATGCATATCGGTGAGTTGTAGATGAAGCTGAAACCAACCACACCGCAGGAAGTGAGAGAGCAGAGGGAGACTAACCTAAAGGCTGCAATGGACGATATCTCTGCAGTAGTGGCAAATTGTGGAAAATTTCTGGATGAAAGTTTACAGATTTGGACTTCACTGTGGGAAGATCTAAATGTGCATAAAATACATGAAGACATTTACAAGAAGTAGTAGAAATTAGAAGAGATTTGGGAATCTAAGAAGACCTTACCAATCTCACAGAAGCTCACCAAGATAAATGAGGTAAATTCCCTCCAAAAAATGATTGAGGAGCTAAGGAAGGAAGAATAGGTTTTGACAGAAATAACTCAGCCTTGGCATGATGAGGCTCTCCAACTATCCTAGGAAGTAGATGAGAAGCTTTAAAAAAATTGACAGAGGGAGAAAACAATGTTGTAGAAAGCTACAAAACATGTGACAAAATCACTGTTGAAGGAAGCATACAATGAAGAGAAGCAAGTCACGGAGATTCTACAGAAGTTCAACAATACCTACAATAGTATTGCAGCAAAAAATTAGAGGAAAAGCAGCTGAGTGACTTGGGATGAGTCACATGTGAGTGTTGGTGGCCTGTTGGGCACAATTGTTGGGTGCTAAGAGCTTCCTAAGGAATCAATTCAATCCTTTTTCATTAATTCATCAACCTAGAGTTCGTCTTTCTATTACAAGGTTGTCAACACAATTTATGCGGGGATAGTGCTTTAAATTACAGGAGTGTATGAAAAACTATCATAAAACGGAAACTATGAAAACGTAGTTTTAAAAAGAAAATTCAATCTAACAAACCGCTCTGCAAGAATCATGGAACTGCTTAACTACTTCAAGAATAAACATTAAATTTGGTTAAATCGATTATCCGACTATAATGCAAAACTATAGTATGAATAATGCTTTCAGAAAGAATCTATAGTTAATCATTAATTACCCAAAGTCATTGATAATAAGACGAAGAAATGGAAATTCACTCTATTGTAAAGGAATTTTGAAATAATCTCACAAATCAAATCTTTAGAATTCATAACAAACCTATTGCAGGAAATTTAAATCTTCACACAATTAAATGACAAGCTTCAAGGATTCACACAACGAAAATTGTAAATCTCAAGATCTATGCAATTAAATTACGAATTAAATACTTTGACTAAGAAACAAAAATTGTGCATATGAAAGTAATCAAAAGGTAATAATACACGAGAAGACAACAATATTTCCAATGACTAGGCCCAAGGTCTCCGGAGATAACTTCCTTAAAAGGAACTCAGTATAAAGATTAAAGTCGAAGCATTCAAACTTTCATTAACATCAAAGTCAAGTACAAAAAGGTATGTAAATCTTCAGAACAATTATGCTGTTCACTTTTACAGTTCACCATGAATAATCAGAAATCACCATCTTTCTTCTTTCTTACTACAGTTTAATATATATTACAATGCAATCTAACATTGGAATGATAAAGTTATCCTGAGAATAAGAAGATTCTCAGGATTTCTTGTTTTAAATTACAAAATCATATCATATCTTTCTTGTAACTGTTCTGGTGTGAGTAAATACAAATCTTAGATTGGCATGCCAAGATTAACGCAATAGCCCTTAAGACTCGGTATTTCTTCTTCTTCTTTAAGGGAACATCAACAATTCATAAAATAACATAGATTTAGAGCTAGAATATATCTAAAATATTCATCTTAACTTATCAATAAGATGAATTACGAAAATATTATTAACGCGTTTATGAAATCGCTATCTATCAAATTATTGTGAACTAGACTTAAAAAGATTGCAAAATAATTTAAACTAGAGAAATAAGGGGAAAGAAACATACCAATTTCATAACCTAACATCACCCCCCAACTTACCTTTTTGCATGTCCTCATGCAATAAGATGATTTACATGTAGAAGTGTTAAAGAGTAAGCTCGATAGGATCTTTCACCATAATATCAAAACCTATTTCTCTTTTGAATTTCTCTGAAAGCTGTAATTTTGTCTTTCTCAGTGAGATCATATTCAGGCTTATATATATTTGGAGGGTACCAAATGATAGGGCATTTATATCTGCAACCAATCTAGTTAGGTCATTCAGACAGGACCAAACGAACATATTCCCTCACCCTTCTAGTTGTTGCCTGAAAGTTTCAGTAATTGAATGGCTCTCTATTTTTCTCTTCAATGAAGGACATATGTCATCTTTGCTTAGAGGCACAGAGGGGTTCTTCCTTGATCTCTTCGAAAAATTCTAAACTAGTCTGAAGAGCATTGTTATATACAAGAGCAAGGGTAGAAATGACACCTGACTGTTCCATAAATTTCTTGTGTTTAATAAGAGTACGCAGGGGACTTTTTGGTTTTCCTCTGACCCATAGATCGAGGCAATTTTCCCTTTTTCTATTACATCATGAGCTTTGGACCACTTGACTTGATTCCTAACAAAAGAAAGGAAGGCTTTGAATTGCACATCTCTAATAAAAGGGCTAGGATTTTCATCCATTTTCTCATCCAAGAAAAATATATGCATATATAACTCACACAATAAATATTTTACATTATCATTTTGTTGTTGAAAAGATTTAATGAAGTCAGAAATAGTAGTGAATTCGGTAGATTGTCCTAGCTGGACAGCTTGGATCTGGAGTATCAAGTATCGTTCCAATAAGAACAGAGCGTATTTCTTTGTCGAGCATCTATAAGAAAGAGCATTGGAGTAAATGGAACAAACCTCTTTGATTTGGTCTAGGGTTGTCTGAACTTGACCTTGTACTAATTTTTTCTTTTTCTTTGCTGTTGTGATCTTAGCATATGTCTCATCATTAGTAATAGACAATGCTTTGTATTTCTGCATTAATTCATGGTGCTCTTTCTAAGGGACTACTTCACCTCGATATTGATTAAAAGTATGTTGTTGTTCCTCCAGTATTTTATTCAATACTTGAATAATGGTGTCCATAATTAACGGGGTATATGGAGGTACATGTTCCATCTAAGTGGCCCTATTGATAAGAACCAACAATTATGTTTGGTTAGCCGCTTCAGCTGTAATGATATTAGGGCCCAAATTATTTTGGGTTTCACTGGAAGTAAAATAGCTTCTAGTTCAAACTTTGGCCGTTTGAACAACCTAATTTTTCATATGATGTATTCTAATATTATTCAATAGACTTTCAAGTTGTTTTACCCTCCTTCGTAACCTTTGGTTTTCTTGCTTTAGTAGACTTATTTCGTGATTGGTCTTTTCTTTCCTTTTCCCAGTTGGATTTCTCCAATCGAGGTGGAAGTAACATCAACATCAATCTCAGGTTCCTTATTTACAATTTCCTCAACTTCAGGAGGAATGAAATGGTCTACAAGGCTCTTATCAGATTGGAATGTATCAGTAAAATTGTCACGCGGCTCAAATATTGACGAAATGCTTCTTCCGTAGGTGAACCTGGTTCCCTAACAGTGTCAACTGATTCTCCTGAATGTTCCTGCAAAGTAGGATTCATGGGGTCCTTTGAGGACTGCAGTATCTTTGTAGCATTGGAATTGAGAGGAGAGGTCGAGTCGTAAAGTGTTGGGGTTCGTGCAGAAGGGAATTTTGAACAACCCATGTTTCCATCATTATTGAAAAAGGTTTTTATTTCCTCTAATAATTGAGATACTTCTTGTTCCAGAATTTGGGGTGAATTGGCTTGGTGCATCCCCTGGCATTCAGGAGACTTTTGAAGTTCATCGTCTGGTAGTTGTTCACTAGGTTCTGCGGGGTTTCTCATTTTTCCCAATATAACTAATATTCTTCTTTTAATAGGTAAGGATACCGATAAGGATGCTATCCTTTTTTCAACTCTAGTCAATGCTTGTGAACTTAAGGTCTGTGCTTGTTCTTGCATGACCCTCTTTATTCCTAATTGCTAAGATTCTATAGCAGGTGTCTCAGTTTGGGATGTCGACTCACCATTTTAAACAAGATTTTCCCCAGTTATGTGTGCTTGATTTAGTTCTCTATTGACTATTAGCTTAATAAGACAACGATGGCTAACTACGACATCTGGGTCCTTAGCTTTGCCAATTCTTCCGGTTATTTCATGTAGCATAGAATTCAAAAAAAAAGGAAAATTTATACTTACCTTTTGCCTTGGTTCATCCAACAACTTCAAATGTCGTGGCCTTACCACGTCATACCGACCATCATAGGTAATGTATGTTTGTACTATCTCTGCTAGCTCCTGCCAAGGTTTTGAAAAGGACATCATGTGATAGCCTTTACCTTTCAAAACTAATGCTTCACCAAGGTTTATGAACATCGCCATGGAACCATGAAGCCTCGTATGCTTATCTAACCACTTTTCTCCCTCAGTGGAGAGGCTTGTGACTTCCGCTAGTATTTTTTCATTGATTGGTATCTATCTACCCCTGACTGTTGTTATTCCATTGTGCATGTTTTGTAAGAATTCCAGGGCGATTGCTTTGTCATATCCTTGTAGCCAAGAGAAGTACTCAGTCCATCCTACCTGCTCCAAGACTCCTTGTGTTTGCTCAGAAACTCTGAGTTGAGCTGGCTCACAACAAATTGATCTGCCACCCATGCTTGTTGTTTCTTAGGAGAAATGATGAGAATTTGTATACAAAGTCTAAGCCAATAATTTGCAGAAAAATGACAATATGCAACTTTGTAATTCTTGATGTAACATATGCACATAATCGTTATAATGATTAGTCATCCTAATTATGTGTGTCAGCATCATTCCATCATGTGAATATTTATTCCCCCCAACTGATAAGAAAGGTCGACTGCGACTGTTGATGATTCGGAAAATCGGCGGCATATCAATGCATTTATTGGATGTAATGTGAAATGGATCAATCAAGCGGGTGAACGCGACAAAGTATTAAGATGCATTTAATGGCAGGATAGGGTGACACATGTGTATCTTTGCAACATTCGAAGTATAAAGATTATGGGTAAACGACAATAAGCAGCAAAAATTATCTGCTAAAGAGAGTATAATAAATTTAACAAAGTCACTTTATAATAATATATGCACTGTCGATATGCTAGGATAAAGTTTTTCTCATAATGATCTTAAATTACCACCAGAGTTATGGTGAGAGATTTCCAAGTTGGATTTGGTGATTCCTTTATTATTTATGAAGTAGGGAAGTAAATATCACAAAGTTTTGATATGGTGATTTTACTTAGACTTCAATACCATAGGTAAGGCCTCTGCTGCCAGCAGGCATCCATAGCCTCAATAGGGTTTCCTTTTAACCCTTTTGGATATGCTAGTGTCCCATTTACTAAAATTCATGATTTTTTGTTTTCTCTAAAGACCATTGCTCTAGTGTGGTGACCAGGTAGTAACAATGCCATTCATTGGATCTTTAACACAGTGAACAAGTCGACTCGTGATGAGATCTCTTGTCCTCTGACAAAAATGTCAGTGGCCATTACCCTGGCTTGGTGAGTAGAATGGTAATTTCATTGTGTTAAGTCTGATAATCATGGTAGGTTGGCTCATGATGAGACCTCCTATTTTTCTGATAGAAAATATGCTCTTAATTTCTTTTGTTTTTATGTATTTACTTTTCTTAGAACATGAACAATTTTTAAAATGGAGTGGCTCATCAACTCCTTAAGAGTGAGGGATGGTGTAAGAGGTATAATAATAAATTTTCCATTTTAAGTCATGAATTGCTTCCCCACAAGTTTTATGTTTAAATGAAATCACCAATCCCTATGGAGAAAATAAAGCATTACTTTGGTGGTAATAATAATATGTTATCAATAAATTATGTTGCTTGTGATATCGGGTCAACTAACAATTAGATTTTGATAAGGCTTGTTAAATCAGATAATATGCTCTTCGAAAGGTAATGTTTGGATTAATATAGTATTTATCCCATATCAGTAAAAAAATACTTCAAAATCACAGAGATAATTGCATAGTTACAAGGGAATAACAATCATTTCCAAAGGGAACGACAGCTGGTGCGGAAGGTAATAGTGGCTGTGAAAAAGGGAAACAATGATTGTGATAAAACAATGACGACTATAAAAGGAAACAACATGGTTATGGCAGTAATTTATGTGAAGATGAAATGGGAGTTGTTACCAAGGGAACGGGGGCTGTAACAAAATGAACAACAATTGTAATGAAGGAAACATCAATCATGATATGAGATTTGTTGTGAGGAAATGACAGTTGTGATGAAGGAAACATTAGCCGTGATTAAAGGA
This sequence comes from Pinus taeda, assembly GCA_000404065.3. Lineage (NCBI taxonomy): Eukaryota > Viridiplantae > Streptophyta > Pinopsida > Pinales > Pinaceae > Pinus > Pinus taeda. Next base: position 113,624 of record APFE030719634.1, read on the forward strand.
ACAATGGGCTGAGCTGCAAAGAAAAAACAACTGTGACCGAGGAGACAATGGTTATGGTAAATAATGCAGTCATTGTGCTGCTAATGGAACAAAAATTTGACTGAAAGAGAATAGTAGTTGTAGCCGAAAGGAACAACAATTGTGATAGAATTAGCAAGTTATACTAAAATATTTAATATTTTCTCCCTTAGTTTTGTTATTTATTCAAAAAATAATTAAATAAAATTAAGAAGTATTCACACAAAAGTATAGAGCAAGGATTTATTTTAGAATTTCAAGGAGAAGTAGTGGTCGGGTTACCTCCCCAGTCAACTACAATCTAGAAATTAGAGTCATTACCTATCTCATGGTAGAAAGACTCATTTGTAAGCGGTTGGCGATAAAGACGTAGCCGGTGTCCATTTGCAAGAAAAGAGGTTTTGGAACCATCAATGGTGGTCAGGGTCGCTGTGCCATTATTATGAACTTCGGTAATTTCATAGGGTCCAAGCCATCTCGTCTGATGTTTTCCTAGAAAATACTGAAATCTGGAATCATACAACAATGCCCATTCACCTTTCTAAAATGATTTATTTTTAATGAGGTGATCATGCCACTTGGCCCTCTATTGTTGGATAGTGATTGTACGTTGCAGAGCTAATATGCGTGTCTCATCCAGCTCATTAAGCTACTGTAAGCGTTTTTTCTACGCTTCTGTGAAATCCATCTCGACTTCTCTTGTGGTTTTAAGAGTTTTTATTTCAAATTAAATCGGAAAAATGGGTTCCTTGCCAAAAACAAGATGGTATGGAAAGTGGCTAGTAGTGTTACACCACGTCATTCGATAAGCCCATAAGGCTTCTGGCAGTTTAGTTACCTAGTTCTAATGATTCGCGGATACTTTTTTTGTTAAAATCGCCTCCAAAACTTTATTAGTGCTCTCCAGCTGACCGTTTTCTTGTGGGTGGTATGGAGAAGTAACTCTATGTTTAATATGATAATTCTGAAGGGTGGTGGTAATCTTGTGAGATGTAAATTGGGATCCTCCATATGTTATTACTTCTCTTGGTAAGCCATATTGCACACATTGTTCGAATAAGAAGCTAATAAGTACTTCTTCAATATATTTTCGAAGGGCTTCTGCTTCCACCCATTTAGTTACATAGCCGATGCAAACTAGGATGTACAATTTTTAGTTCGATTGTGGATTGAAAGGACCCACAAAGTCTAAGGCCCATCTTTCAAATGGATCTATTACCAGTGGTGGTTGTCGGGGCATTTCATCAACTTGGCCTAGTTGGTCCATTCTTTGGCAGCTATCGTAGGCCTGAACATAATTTTTGGCGTCCTTGAATATCGTGGGCCAGTAATAGCCCGTTTGAAGTACCTTGTGTCCAATTCGATGACCAACAAAATGACCACCATAGGGTTCATCATGGAAATCCTTGAGAATGTCATAAATTTCATCTTCCCTAATGCATCTATGAATTTGAAAATCGAAACCTGTATGGAAGAGATACCCATCTATCCAGGAAAATTGAGCCCTACATTGAGCAATCTTTCCTTTATCGTGGTGATAAATGTGTTGGTAGCTTTCTTGCTGCTAGATAATTTGCCACATCTACACACCAAGGTGTCCAAATTATTACGGAAAACAAATGTTTGTTTGGGAATCGATCATCGACTAGTGATGGGTCAACTATCTTAGGTACACGTGACAAGAAATCTGAGATGAGGTTCTCTTTCCATGGGTGGTCTTTGATGATAATATCGAACTCTTGCAGTAACAATAACCATTGAGTCACCCTGCCATTAGTAATCAGTTTATTAGCTAAATATCAAATAACATAATGATCAGTGTACAGAAAAATTGGGTATCCTGTTATATAATGACGAAATTTATTAATAGCATATATAACAACTAAAAATTCTTTCTCTATAACTGTGTAATTAATTCGGTTGGTGTAAGATTTTTTCTAATATAGTAAATGGCATATGGTTTCTTGTATTCTTCCTATCCAAGGACAATGCCTATCTTTGAATCTGGTGCGTTTAGCAAAATATGAAAGGGAAAATCCCAGTTCGGTCCTCTTAATATGGGAGCTGTTGAGACCAACTTTTTAAGATCTGTAAAAGTGACATCACATTTGTCAATCCAATGAAACTCGACGTTACCTGTTAAAGCATACAATGGTGCAGATGTTTTTGAGAAATGTTCTATAAATAAACGATAATATCTGGCATACCCAATAAAACTATGTACATTTGTTGGTGTACAAGGTGTGGCTAGATTAAGAATTACCTCAATCTTCATTGGATCCACTTGACTACCTGCAGCATAGATATAATGTCCTAAAACTACAACTTTAGTCATCATCATACAACATTTTTTATGGTTGAGGCATAATCTAGTAGCAATACATCTTTCAAGCACCTTTTCCAATTTCTTCAAATCTTGGTCAAACTTGTCACCATATCAGGTGAAGTCATCCATGTACAGCTCAAGTCCTTCGTTGATTAGATCAGAGAAAATACTCAAGATCGCTCTTTGAAAAGTGGTTGGAGCATTACACAACGCAAAAGGTAAAACCCTATATGTGAACATTCCCCATGGGCAGGTCAATGTGGCTTTATCCTGATCTTCTAGGGCGATCTGGATTTGATTGTACCAGCTGAACTCATTTAGGAAAGAGAAAAAAAAAATCCCAACAAGAGTGTCAAGGACTTGGTATATGAATGGGAGGTGGGAATGGTCTTTCTGAGTGGCCTTATTGAGTTCTCTATAGTCTACACAAATCCTCCATTTCTCATTCTTTTTTGGGATGACTACTAAGGGAGAAACCCGTTGGCTGCCTAAAATAGGGTATATAGAATTAACATCCAACAATTTCTGTAATTCCTATTTGACTACATCCCTGAGATGTGGATTTAATCTTCTATTAGGTTGTTGAATATCACGAGCATCCTTCTCTATATAAATGTGTTGAGTACATAGTTGTGGGTCACTGCCTTTCCTGTATGAATATTCCCAGGCAAAATCCTGCTTATATCTGTGAAGAATCCTGATTAATTTTTCCTGTTGCTAATTGTTCATATTAGCATTAATATTGAGGGTTTTACCTAGTTCAATTTCAATTGGTGTGCTATTATGAATGACAACTATGGGTATATGATCATTGTTTGGAATTTCTAATGGGTCTCCCTCAGCTTCAGTATCAAGTATCGATTTCAAGATTTGACATGTTGGATTTCTTATGGTAGATGATGTGTTAATAAAAAATTTTATTATATCATCCTCTGTCTAGTTTTTGAGTTCAAGGGCTTCGTCTAATGTAAGAAGGGACCGTAAGTTCTCTTCTTGGTACCTGGGTGGGCATGGTTGATAAATTTCAATAGGGGGTTGGGTTTGGCAAGTGGTTATAGGATGAGATTTTTGTTGGCGTTTCCTTTGGCAATCGTCATATTTCCTATCCGACATCCTATATATGTGTCTGTTTTTACCAACCATGGCCTCCCTAATATCAGAGGGTGCATGTCCAATCTATTTTTTGGACTAATGACCAAAAAATATACCGACTATTCCCAGGAGTCTACAAAGAAAATAATATCTTCTAGAGTACCCTCAAGCCTGACTACCGATCTATCTGTTATTTCTAATAAAGTTGAAGTTGGCTTTAATGCTGTAATGCCAAAAATATTGCAGGTTTCATGAGTTAAAATGTTGATGGTTGCTCCTAAATCTACCAAGGTATTTGGAAAGGTGCAACCTTGAATTTGGACAATTGCTACTGGATTGCCCGGATCATCATACTTGACCGGTACCTATTTTCCTAAGATGAGATCAGATAACGTTCCTAGAACGTGAATTGTCGGTGGATCTTTGGGTTTCCTTCCAGGCTTTTTACTGCATAATTCTTTAATTATTTTGGCATAAATTGGAACATCTCGTATGGCCTAAAGGAGCAAAATTTTTATACATATATTTTTTAGTTCCCCTATAAGATCAAAATCAGGATAGATGGTCGGTTTAAGTATTGTGAGTCTTTCAGGGAATGGAGGAGAAGAATCTATGGTTTTATCAGAGCTATGTTGATTGATAACAACATCATCTAGTTTTGTTTCATCAACAATTATGTTTGGAGGTTTTACAGGTTGCTTTTCTATTCATGTTTTGTTGTCTTCCGGTTCCTAATTAGCATTATCATTCTTAGGGAAGATAACTCATCTAGGTCTCGACCATAATTCATTGCATTCTAGAGGATTTTCATAATCTGAATTTTCGACAATTTGTACATATTGAACAGGTCCATTATTCAGATTAGGATTGGGTTGAGCTGGTAATTTTGGTCATATTGGAGGTGGTGGATTCGAGGGTAATTGAAATAGAGATTGTAATGATGGTTGAGGATGGGGAGGAGTCTCAACAGGTGGGTTGATTGATCCTGTTGAGCGTTGCCAATTGTGAGGCCACATTGGGTTTTGCATGGATGACTATTCCATTGTGAAGGATAGGGTTTGTCGACTACATTTTGCCAGGGTGGAGTGGAATATTGTTGATTAGGCCATACAAACCTGACAAGTGATTGATTTGGCCAAGGCTGTATGGGACAATCCTGGGATTTCCAAGTGGAGTTAAAGGATGGTTGTCCCTGCCATGAAGATCCAGGAATTTGTTGTTGAACATTTTCCCCTCAATAAAACAAAGATGGATCTTGCATCATACCTGAGGGACGTCCTTTCCATTATCGTTGTTGTGCCATGAGATATGATGGCTATGTATCTTCTTTTGCTTCAGTGAACACAACCTTCAATCTTGGGAGTGACGGACATCGATCTGTTGAATGTTATTTAGTGCAAATAGTGCATGTTTCAATCGTATTTAATGGACATTCCCTATAGCTGTGTTTCTTTCGGCAATGGGGATAGAATATGGGTAAGGCTCGTTCTTCTTCCGTTTGTTTTTGCTTGGCCTACAAAAGTCCAACTATGTAGTTAATGTGCCCAAAATATTAGTTTTAAAATATTCTAAAAGATTACCAATTTCCACTCGAGTTGCGCCTCCACCTAGAGTTTTGTTGGTCTGAGGGAGAGAATCTCTAATTCCAAATCTGGTCTGTGTAGTTCCTTGTTGTTGATGCTCGATGTGATCTTTCACTGCTTGAACCTTTTTATTCTTGATATGTCCTTCTATCTTTAGAGTTTGAGGAGTGGTAATTTCTTCCAATCCTTTACAAGATATGGTCGGATTCACTTCTTAATGCTCGATGTGATCTTTCACTTCTTGAACATTTTTCTTCTTGATATGTCCTTCTATTTTGATAGTTTGAGGAGTGGTAATTCCGACCAATGAATTACAAGATATGGTTGGATTCATTTCTTCGTTATCGATGTGATCTTTCACTTCTTGCACCTTTTTCTTCTTGATATGTCCTTCTATCTTAAGAGTTTGAGGAGTGGTAATTCTTGCCAATGCTTTACAAGATATGATCTGATTCATTTCTTCTTTCTCTGGGGTTGGGTCCTGGCATATATCCTCTTCTTTTAATTTTTCTTGATCCTTTTCTTCCTCCTCTTCATACTCTATGTAAAATAATTTCTTCTCAGCACACTTATGACCTTTGGTTCATTTTCTATCACAATTGCAACAAAGCCCCTTTTCTCTTTTTTCTTCCAATTGTTGTGGTGTAACCCTTGTATATTGTGGAAGGCTAGGAGAAAGAACACTTACATCTTTATAGTTGTGAGGGGTAGACTTCCTTGTTGCCATAATTTTACTTTCCACTATGTAACAAAGCCCTTTTACTCTTTCCAATTGTTGTGGTGTTACTCTAAATAAGGCGTTTCTCTTTATATCCTCATAATGTGCTATCATTTCCTCCGTGAAAATTGACCACATAACAAGTTTTTTACGAGAAAAAATCCCTTTATACCATAAAAATTGATCCAGTTCTAAATATGAGATGCAATACATACCTTTTGTAATAGTGGTACACCATGTAGATCAAAATATTGCTCCATATGAAGTATCCAATTTACCGGATCCTTGCCATCAAACTTCTTCATATCGCCTTTTCTTGATTTTAGGAGCTCAATATTGAAATGACTATAACTCTGTAATTTTGGCTCTTCCAGTTCTGAAATTACGATCTACAGTAGCCCTCTGTGTCCTCTTTCCAATACCACTAGTCTGATCAAATTTAGATTATCCAAGAAAGAGTTATGCACAATCTCCCCAAATGACCTTATTATATACCTTTTCAAAAGAGTGAACTTGTAGGAAGTTCCACGTGTCACTGTTTCAACCTTAGGATCTGCAAAATATACACAGAAAACAACAGTCTGTCCTCTTTCTGTACCTGATTACAAAATTTCAATCTGATGCTCAAAACAAAAGTTATGACTATTTTCCCCGGGTCACCTATTTGGAATGTAATTCAGGGGTCTGCAAAAATGCCAACTTCCTCAGATCATATCTCCGCACATATAGCACAAAAAGCTTTGGAATTTGGACCTGCCATTTAGAACGTTTTCGGCCCAAATGGGTTTCTTTTTTAGCATCTGAAACATTCAGGAAAAAAAAGTTATAGCGCAAATTCCACGATTACCTGTTTGGAGCTGCAAAACCCTAGAATTCAAAGCTCTGATACCAAATGTTATGAAACCAGCTCACAAAAAGATAGAAAAGATAGCTCAACACATTAGAATTCAGCCTCTTCGAGGGGCAACCTCGTTTACATTACATAAATGAACAATTCTTGTATGATACAAATGGAAATACCTCCTTTCTATATATAGGAGTCTAAGGGGTCATAACATAATTAGAGTCGACATAACAATAATAATGTAAGGGCATAATAATAACAATAGTGGGCTTCTATGGGGCACAATAGTAACAATATGGGGACTACATGGGTACAACAATATAATAAGGGGGTTGTACTAATAACAAGAAGGGGTTACACTAGTAGTAGAGGTGCCTAACACTCGTGAGCACTTGATACATAGTTTGACAATAATATCATATTCTTCCTCAGAAATATCTCCCCTCCCCATCAAATTCAGTGTCTCTATCCATTCATCTTTCATGCCATTAATTAAATTACTTTTCATCACTTCCTTTGGTAAAGTAGTATAAGGTGATCTCTGTAGGTTGTACTGAAATCTCTCAATGTATTCCTCTAAATTTTCACCATCTTTTGCAGTCATTTTAAAGATTTCATCTTTTAAATCCATTGACCAACAATAATCTTGATATTTGGTAAGAAACACACTTTTCATTGCATCCGAAGAATCTATAGTTCCTCCCCCTAATCCCATGAACCAACGCAGAGCTACTCCCTTCAAAATGGAAGGGAACAACTTTTTTTTTTTGTAAGCTTCGGTAGGACCCTCTCATTTTCGAGTTTTTACATGTCCGTTATTCACCCCATTTCCGGGGAGGGTAGCACAAGAATCGAACCCAAGATCTCCAGTTCAGTGAGACTTCATTTCCACGACCATTGTCACTTGAGCTAGCCCATGCGGACAACTGAAGGGAACAACTTTATTTTCTAGGGATTAGTTGTATAATCATACCCTCTACATAGAACATTGAATTCGAATAAAAATGCATTAGGGTCCTCTGAGGTCATCCCATGAAAGGTTGGAATACTTTACAATGGAATGGATTTCATAGGAGCATTAGCCGATGGATCAACTATAGGATACTCCATGGTCGAGGTCTAAGTTGGAGGTCCTTGGTTTGGGGGAAACTAATTTTCCATTTGGTCGAAAATTTTCCAGTAGTTCTCAGGGATTTCATAATCAGGGGGTATTATTTGAGCAAGGGTATTTACTATGTTTAATCCTCGAGGGGGTCTTACTGCACTACTTAGATTAGGGAGTTTAGATATCTTTTTTCCAACTAGAGTCATAAGGGGTCCAAGTTCTGGAACGTGCAAGTCTGTCTCAATAGGTATAAATTCTATTCTGCTCGTTTTTCCCTCCCCTTCTTTCAAATTGAAATAATTCCCCTCATTAAGAGGATTGTGATACTTGATAGGTGTATCTTGAAATATTTATTCAAATCCTTTTGTCTAGCTATGAATCTCAGCATGAGCTGCAATTGATGATTCTGCTACTTGAAGGGTAATAGTAGAGCCCTTCCTAGATATTATCCGGGGGCCTAGTGACACTTGAGATTCAGATTTTCAAATGATTTCGTCTATGAAGGTTGATATCTTAAGGTTCACTGGACCATGAGTTTTTGTTGTTTTTGGTAGAAGTTTATGTTGTATTGCTACCTAGTTCCTATTCTTCTTCCTAGTCATACACACCTACATAATTCAAATGTATCAACCAAAGGTGGGCACTGGCACAAGCTCTTTACTTGATGCATACATTATTTCTTACCTCCCGTTTTTAATACCCAACCCTTCAAAGATACAATCTATCACTCCTTTGATGACCTCCCCGGCATCGATGCCAAAATGTTGGGTGCTAAGTTGTTCCTAAGGAATTACCTCAGTCTTTATCATTAGTTCATCAACCTAGAGTTCATCTTTCTGTTACAAGGTTGTCGACACAATTTATGCACAGATAGTGCTTTAAATTATAGGAGTGTATGCAAAACTATCATAAAGAAAAAACTATGAAAAGGTACTTTTAAAAGGAGAATTCAATCTAACAAACCACTCTGCAAGAATCATGGAATTGTTTAACTACTTCAAGAACAAACATTAAATTCTGTTAAACCGATTATCCAACTATAATGCAAAACTTCAGTATGAATAACACTTCCGGAAAGAATCTATACTCAATCACTAATTACCCAAAGGCATTAATAATAAGACGAAGAAACGGAAATTCACTCTATTATAAAGGAATTATGAAATAATCTCGCAAATCAGATCTAAAGAATTCATAACAAATCTATTGCAGGAAATGTAAATCTTCACACAACTAAACAACGAGCTTCAAGGACTCACGCAACGAAAATTGTAAATATCAGGATCTATGCAATGAAAATACAAATTAAAGACTTTGACTAAGAAACAACAATTGTGCATATGAAAGGAATTGAAAGGTAATAATACACGAGAAGACAAAAATATTTCCAGTGACTAGGCCCAAGGTCTCCGAAGGTAATTTCCTTAAAAGGAACTCAATATAAAGATTAAATGCGAATTATTCAAAATTTCATTAACATCAAAGTCAAGTACAAAAATGGTTTGTAAATATTCAGAACAATTATGTTGTTTTTTTATAGTTCACCAAGAAAAATAAAAAAAATCGCCATCTTTATTCTTTCTTAATACAGTTTAATATATATTACTATGCAATCTAACATTGGAATGATAAAGCTATCCTGAGAATAGGAAGATTCTCATGATTTCTTATTTTAAATTACAACTTCTTCCCTTTCCCAAACCGAATGGAACTCTTGTTTGGTTGGATACAAATAAAAACTTGGTCTCCCACTTCATAAATTTGACCAGTCTTATGTGCATGACATAACTCTTTTGTCTATCATGTGCTTCCTTTGACCTTTATCAAATCCGCTTTACATGCTCCTATGTTTCTTGAACCAATTTTTAACCTACTATTACTCTCTCCTCCAATCATACCATCCAAGTAGTGACATGCATGGTCTCCCATGCAGAGCTTGATAAGGAGGCATCTCGATTGAAATGTAGTGACTGTTATTGTAGGCGAACTCTACCAATGGTAGGTACTTCCCTCCTTGAGTCTAATTATCCATAACATACATTCTAAGCATGTATTCATAATCTGATTTACTCTTTTAGTTTTCCCATCTGCTTCTAGATGATATGTAGTGCTCAATTTCGACTCACCCCCCAACACTGACTACAAACTCTTCCAAAACCTATACGTAAATCAAGAGTCTCTATCAGAAATTATCTTTCTGGGTAACCCATGTAGCCAGATAATTTTTCTTATAAACAATCATGCCACATCAATAACATCATAAGTGCCCCTCACTAGGATGAAATGGGCACTTTTGGTTAGCTTATCAACTATGACCAGATGATATTGTGCATTTGTGACATAAGTAGAAAACCCACAATGAAATCCATAAAAATGACCTCCCATTTAGATATGTAAATGTCATGTGGTTATAGGAATCCTGCTGGGTAGTAATGATCAACATTCAGTTGCTAACATTAAAGACACATAGTGACAAATTAGACCATATCATTCTTCATGCCCACCCAAAATAAAAGTTTCTTCATGTTTGCAAACATCTTCTTCATACCATGATGTGCACATTAAAGTGCTATGTGTGAGTCCTCAAGGATTGTTCTTCGTACACTCCCTTCCTTAGGGATGTACATTCTTCCTTGAAATATTAATAATCCATTTGATTCAAGGGCATATACTTCAAATTTTGGTTATATCTTTTTCCCCCTCTAGAAGGTTGATGTAACATTCAGATAACAATTATCTTCAAAGAGTTTCTTTAAAACATGCTCCCTCAAATTGACCCTCAAGGGTACTATGGAGAATATCTATGGTCTCCTACTTAGTACATTGGCCACCACATTCTCCTTTCCCTTGATGTAAAAAATCCCAAAATCATACTCACTCATGAAGTCACTCCATCGCCTCTGCATAACATTCAAATCCCTCTAAGTGAAGAGATGCTTTAGGCTCTCATGATCAATATTCAACTCAAAGATTCTCTTGACTAGGCAATGTCTCCAAAGTTTCAAATTTATTATCACCGCTACTAATTATAAGTCATGGATAGCATACCACTCTTCATGTGCCTTCAAATTCTTGGATGTATAAGGTATTTCTCCCTTGTCTTGGATCAACACAACTCCTAATCCTTACTTCAAAGCATTTATGAAAACTATTAGGTCCTTCTCCATGTCAGACACTCGAAGGATTGATTTGTTGGTTAGAAATATCTTTAATACAATGAATACAATGTCACATTCATTTGTCTATTCATACCTAACTTCCTTGCACTATAATTTGGTGGTGGGTTTTGCAATCTTCAAATTTTTTTCCACATATCACCAATAATAACTAGCTAGCCCATGAAGCCACACACCTCATGAGAATATTTGGCACTAGCCAAACCATTATGGCCTTCATCTTTTTTGGTTCAATTAAATTCCATTCTCTTGAAATGATGTCCCCAAGGTAATGAATTTCCTTCTAAAAGAAAGAGAATTTCTACAATATGACATACAACTCATTTTCCCTTAAGAATTTCAACACAACCCTTAAGTTCTCTTCATTCTCCTTTTCATTCCTAGAATACATGAGAATATAATCTAGAAAAAATTACAAAAAGTGGCCTAGATACTCTTGGAACACATCATTCATGAAGCTCGTGAACATTATTAGTACATTATTCAAACCAAAACAACACTGCTACAAACTCATAGAGCCAAAACCAAGTTCGAAAGGCGGTTTTTGAGATGTCACCCTTCCTTAATCCTTAACTAGTGGTATCTGGATTGCAAATTGAGTTTCGAGAAAGTCATTTCTCCCGTCATTTTATTGAAGATATTATCTATTATGGGAATTAGGCACCTATTCTTTACTATGGATCGATTCAAGTCCCTCTAATCTATGTGTGATCTTAAGGAACCATCTTTCTTCTTGAAGAAAATCATCGGTGCACGCCAAAGTGAAATATTAGGTCTAAGTCCCAAATCTAATATCTCTTTTAGTTACATATGCAACTCACAAATTTTTGGAGCTTTCATCCTATAGGGTGTTTACGATGTTGGCTCCAGATCAAGTTTTCGGTTGATTATTGAATTAATCTCCCTCTCAGGGGGTAATCCTAGCAACTCCTTGGGGAATAAATCCTCAAATTCTGAAAAAATTGGGTGTTGATATATGGAGGGTACCCTCTGTCACTTATGGCCTCAACCACATATAATTTACAGCCTTTCCTAAGGCATCATTTTACCTTCATCGTTGAGATCAATCGCAAGGACAATCCTCTCTTAATACCCAAAAATCTCAATTTATCTACCTTTATCATCTAAAAATATCACTTTCTTTTTTAAATAGTCCAAAGCTAGATCAACTTCTAGTTATTCCACTCTGAGGATTACATCATACATCCCCAATGTAGTGATTCATGCCTTCAACTTAGTTGTACACACCCTGAGGTTTACCCAACATTGGTTAATACTAGGTCCTACTACTTGTTTTACCATAGAAGACATTTCGACTTGTTTAAATTCATCGTGATCGTAAGATGCCAACCCACATTTTTCTAATGCAAATGATGAAATGCAACTATTTGTAGCACGAAGAAAAAAAAAAAAAAAACCTTTTACTCAATTTATGCCTGAGGCTTCTATCATGATGGCTTGGTGTTCATCTTGGTCGTTATGAATCACAACATAGATCTAATAGTGGTTTCCAACTCCTCCCATCAATGCTTTTCCTTCTCCATAGGTGTTACCAGGTTGTAACTTGGGGTAGTCACACTAATAGTGAGGTCCCCCACATCCCCAACAAGTCAGACGCATGGTAGAATTTGAATATAATATTTTGGGGCCCTCTAAAATGAACTCCTTGCATTGGGATCCATACCTCTGCTTGTAGCACCATGCATATGTCCTCGACTTGCACAAGTCCCTTGAACTGTTGGTGAAGTTGCATTGGTATCCATTGAAATCTTTGTTGTTGTGAAAATTTCAATTTTGAAATCATATTGCAGCAACTAGAAATTATTCTTCTAATAGTTAATTAATTTAATAATTTATTTGTTACGGAAAATACCAAATAAATCACACCGCAAACTTCACAAATACAACTATGGAAAATAATAGCATTGGAAAATGAGAAAATTCTAGCACACATACATCAAAATTAACACATTTATTTTTGGAAAAATGTCCTCGGAAAAACCCAAATTCAGAAAATTGGTGCAACAACATAGGGTTTTTATTATTATGCAGCAGTGAGAAATTTTGAGTACAATCTGGATGTTGACAACTGGAAATCCTACAGAGAAATTACTGGCAAAAATATTGTGCAGAATTTTCCTCACCCCTACTAGAAATCTGGGATCTGACTGCAGCTCCAATTGAGCCATCCAAACAGCCTCTACACAGGCCTACGTGACCCTTGCGTAGTCCCTTCCACGCTCTACCTGAATCAGTTGCTCCTATAGTTGTCATGTCTACTATTGGATGAGAAACTATCTCTCCAGCCTCTGGAACTGAAATCCAACTTCTCTCCAGCAAAATTGAATAGCCTCTAGAAGCTTCTGTGTAGCCCCTGCATCAGCCTCACTATGGCTCTTTCTGCGTCTATGCAATGCACGTCAACGGATCTGGAAAAATTCCTCCCACCTTACTGTATCTACCCCTCTTTATCTCTGCTTCCCTACTAAAGCTCGAGCTCTTCCAACCCTACTAGCTTTCTCGAAAATCGAACTCTCCAAGGAAATCAAACTCTTTGTGGTTCTCAAAAGTGTGTTGTCCATCTACCCATAATCCTTTGTTGGACCTCCAATGACCAAGATTAAAACTTTATCAAGGGCCAATATCATATCAGAGTCGATCCGTGTGAGTTTCTAGATGATTCACACCTTATCTCAATTAATTTTGATTAATTAACCCCTTTTCTTAAGTTTAGACCTAGGAAATAAATCAAAATAGGCTAATAATCTAATTGAGACACTTCTAGGTGGAATTTCTAGAAACGATTTTTGGGTTTTGGAGAAATCATGTGTTTTAGCCTCTACACAATTTTTTGAGACTATAAAACCTATTATGCCACAAAATCTAACACTCCCTCTTAGCGAGGAAGGTGTTCTCTCTAGTGTTGCACACTCTGCCACAACACCCTATCTTTGTACCACCCTCTGTCATGTTGTTGATGTATTCCAATTGCCCACCAAATACTGTGAAAATTTGATGTTGCATCTATTCTGCTACTAACATTATCATATTGTTGCCAATCCTTCATATGGATGTAACTGCCTCTCATCTGTGCCTAGTGAAACTACAATTACTATAACTAAGAAGCATCCAAAATACTGAATCAATTATGTTCAGTATGATGCATCTGTCTCTTGAGTCATGACTACTACTAGTTAGTTCTATGTTTACTAAATTATTTGTGTTGTTGTTAACTTTGCATACGTTCCACTATGCATTACTGCTAACACTGCACTGCATTCCAACATCTGACTGCTACTAGCCTTTGTGTCTTTCACTCCAGAATCTGACTGTATCAACTAATAATGATCCAACCTACCACTGAATATTGTGGGCCCCATAGCAAGGTAATGAACCATCAGGAGGACACCCCAATGGACCCTTCCCATGTATATGCATTTGGGACTACAGCTCCAAATCGCCCCACCTCTCTCCTGGAGGTATGGCTGCAAACATAGAAAAATATTCTTTCAACTTCGAGGACAATTTGTTTATCTCAGCGGATACTGCTACTTGGTCCTACTTCTCTATCTTTTCCTTCTTCCTAAAAGGATATTGTGTGCTATAGTGACTAAACTCATCACATTTGAAGCACTTGACCTTTGAAAGGTCCTTCTTTTTCTTCTTTTCCCCTTGCCCTTGACTGGGACCCTTGGATGCTAGGGCCACATTGTAGAGTAGGTAAATCTCCTCCGACGTATCTGGGTACCAACACCACTTCTAGCATCTCATGGTTAGCCTCAACAATGGAAGTTTAAGGCTTTTCCCCTTTAGTTCCAAACCAAACCAAACACACTATTCTCCCTTTACACACATAAACTAGAAGGCTAAAGCTATAGATATCTTGTTGGTTATTCAAGATCCAAAAAAGACTAGTTCATCTTGGACAAGGAGGAGTTTATATAGCTTTGATGGAGGGGAGATGGTTCCTCTTATGATGGGAGAGGGCTTATCTCTTTGGTTTGTTCCATCTTAATAGGGGAAAAGAGCCCAAATAGACTCTCTCGGCTCTATTCAACCCAAACATTTACTAGACTTCCATTCACAAAGCTTCTATACCTGGAAGCTTCGACTCCATTTTTAAAAAATTGCCAAAAGAGGGTCGGTGCGAGTGGTGAAGGGCTCACTTGCGTCATTCAGCACCAGGCCTGGTTTCAAACTCTGCAAATTGGTGCGGGGAAGGAACTAAGCACTAGTGTCGGTCTTGAAAACTGGGATTAAAGGAAGATTCTTGGGAAATGATGCAAGAGGGGAATGTTCTGCACATGAATGGGGATGTAAAGGCATGCTCTTCATGATGGGAAATAATATAGAGTTCACTGTATATGTCCTCCAGGATCGAGGAATGGGGAGTACAGGGACAGTGACAAAATGTTGTGTAACACACATTTTCTTCTTCCTTCTCACCCTTAATACCTTTGTTGTTTCTACCCTTGATGGTACTATTTACTAGAGCTCTCATCAACTCCTCCTGTTGTAGATCGGACCACATCTTGTCCCATTTAGGAAATGTCTCTACCCAAGATACTTTGGACAAACACTTGCTAGTCATCTGAGACACTATTTAGTGCCAACCATACAAGCTTTGTGGGTTGGGGTGCCTCCCCAACAGCTGCAAGTTAATATTAGACTTCCTTAATCCCGGTGAGGAAGCCATCTATGCTTTCACCCTTCTGCATCCTTATGCTCCTCAGATTCTCCTATAGAAACATCTTCCATTGCTCGAAAGAACTCTGAAATAGCTCGAAAAAATCATCCCACATATCCTTGGTCGTACCTTTGTCTTCCACGTGTGAGACAAGATGGTCTCAGACTCCATCCAAAATCATCCTATTCACCTTTCCTATTTCCTTCTTATACTCCTTGAGCTGATCGACATCCTTGGGTATTGTTATTACATTCTCCACATAAGTTTTTAGGTCATATTCATCCAGAAGGAAGGACATCCTAGCATTTTAGATGACATAGTTGGAGGCTCCCTCGGCCCTATCCTGATCTCTAAGCCAAATTGTGGCCATCTCAAATCTGGTCTAGAAAATCCCTCTTCCTCTACTTGGTTGTTTCTCTACTACTTGCACTCCCTTCTGGAATGAACATCCTTACTAATTGCTATTGCCACCTCCAACTGAGAAAATCGTATTTCTTGGTTAAAAACCCTCTAAGAGAAATATTCCTATGTGTGTGCTTTCCTCTTCAACCTAACGCTAATTCATCTACTGCAAACTATTGCAAAACCCTTTGCATCCAACCAAGGAATCTTCTTAGTGAAAAATCTGAGCTATTGTTGTTCCCTCTGCCTGCTGGAATCACTATTATGGGCAAATTGAATTTTCTACCACCTTGCAACTAAAAATTGAACACTTGCCCAACAATTCAAACTACCTGTCTAGGTATTGTGTAGCACCAGAAAATTTCGGCCTACTGCTCTCTCTGAATAGAATTTTTTTCCTCCTGCTTTTGAGCTTCCCGACTAATCACATGCTCTGATACCATGTTAAAATTTCAAGTCTAAAATCCTATTGCAATAATTAGAAATTATTCTTCTAATTGTTAATTAATTTAACTATTTATTTGCTATGGAAAATACTAAATAAATCACTCTACAACCTTCACAAATACAACTGCGGAAAATAATAGTGTTGGAAAATGAGAAAATTCTAGCACACACATGTCAAAATTAACACAGTTATTTTTGCAAAAATGTCCTCTGAAAAACCCAACTTGGGAAAATCGGTGCAACAATTGAGGGTTTCACTATTATGCAGTAGTGAGAAATTATGAGTACAATATGGATGCCAAAAACTAACAATCCTACATAGAAATTACTGGAAAAAATATTGTGAGGGATTTTCCTCACCCCCACTAGCAATCTGGGCTCTGATTGCAGCTCCAAGTGAGCCATCCAAACAACCTCTACACAGGCCTGCATCACCCTTGTGTAGCCCCTTCAATGCTCTTCCTGAATTAGTTTCTCTTGTAGTTGTCATGTATGATATTATCTGAGAACACTTTCTCGACCTACGGAACTGAAATACAGCTTCTTTCCAGCAAAATCGAATTATCTCTAGAGGCTTCTGTGTAGCCCATTCATTCGCCTCACTATGTCTCTTTCTTCCTCTCTGCAATGCACTTCACCAAATCTGGAAAAATTTCCCCAACCTCACTGTCTCTACCCCTGTCTG
>APFE030719640.1:0-17508 GCA_000404065.3 Pinus taeda
CTGAGGGTTTTAACCACGTCAAAATACTGGTGTATTGATCTGTGATCTATTTGTGAGCGGTGTCCTTCTGGTGTTCTGTCTGAGGAACTTACCCTGTAAATTCCTACAGCTTGCATCTAGGAAATTGTGAAAGATCACATACGGTAGGGCCTGAAACTGAAACTTAACTAAAGATCAACCATAAAATAAACCGAATCAACTTAAAAACGCATTGGAACATAACACAAACATTCTAGAGGTCTAGGCTAGAGACGTGCTCCGGCGTCGTTAAACCTAGTCACCTTTGTTCTCACATTAAGGTTGGGTGGTTCCTCCCGGTGTGGTTCGATTCTGGTCTAGTACGGACTTGGGCTCCCACGTACCGTCGCATATATATGGGGAGACTCCACTAGGTTTGCATCCTTGATCCATAGGAAGGCATGTCTGCCGCCTTACAAGCTGTAACGCACCGAACACAGCATTCGGGAAGATTGACTGCAGTATGGAAAGTCCTTGGTTTTCATACGATTGCCAAGTTGTATAATTAGTTTTACGGATTGTCTGGTAAACCCCTTGCCTAGTTTCTCCAGAGCAGTCACTTTTTGATCCTTTTCGGACTCTGTAAATGAAAAGTCTCTATTGAGCATTTGTCACTTCGAGCTCTTTAAATATTCGAAGGCGACTAGAGTCATCTTTTGTCCTTTTCTCAACTCTTAAAACATGAAAAGGTCAAGTTGTGTCCTAATGTCATAAAAATTTATTCGACCATGATAACATTCACCTTGGTAGATCTTGTTTGTGTTTAGTTTTGAGTAGGGTCTCTTATCGTTAGTTTGCTTAGGGTCTTTATTTGATCATCCTGGCGGATCCATCGATCCAGTCTCCTGTCCCAAGTGACCAAGGGTCTCCATCTTTTGTTGCCCCTGAGACACTGGCTTGTGACGCTCTTCCTATTGTTCCGAGTGTCCAACCGTTGAACTCTCGAGCTCCAGAGGAAGAGCTTTACGACTTGTTTTGGAACCCTGTTTGGGAACCCTCTGAAGAGGATTTTCCCACTGCTCCTATTGGTGTTGCATCTCCGATGGCTTCTTCCGATATGGAGGATACATCTCCTGTGTCGAGTGGGATGCCCGTTATGTTGAGTATTGATACTCCCATTTCGGCTACATCCCCGGTCATCTCTACGCCCTACACCGTGACACCTCTCGGTATCACGGTGCTGGTGCGCTATAGATCTCTGAGGGATGCTATGAACTCTGCGGCTTCCTCTTCTATGTGGGATCAAAACATCATCCCTACCACAGGACCGTTTGTTTCCCAAGTTCACCATACTGCTGTTATAGCAGTCCCAACCAATCCGACCGTCTGTGTCGCGTCATCAACTCCAGTTGTTAGTGCCGTTACAGCATCTTCTGCTGTCACTTCTGCTGCAGGCCCATCTCGAGGTCCAGTAAAAAGTGGTAAATCAACGCATACTGCTAGAGTTGTCCATCCCGCAAGTGGTACCCCTCCTCCTTCTGATGCTATGTCGGCAGAGGAGGCATATTCCCAATACTTGCATAATGTCAAGAACCCGGGTGGGCAAGGCCCATATTATGATCCTGACAATCATTATTTGTATACCTCCTTGCCTGAAGAGCCCTATGTTGAGGCTTCAGTTCCATTGAACATGGCTTGGGGTACTGCCAGATATGGCGGTGGCCAGTACCATCCGAGTCAAGGCCAGCCATCTCAAGGACCACCCTACCAGGGTCAACCATCTTACTCGCAGCCTAATCATGGGCAGTAGTATTATGGCCAAAATTACCCAGGTCAACAAGGAGGCCTCCAAGGACAACCCTATCAGGGACAACCTTTAGCCTCTAGTGGTCCGTCTTTCACATATCTTGGGCAACCTTCTAGGAACCCAGGACAACCCTATGCTCAGCAAGGACAACCTGGGCCCCAGGAGGGCTACCCTTTGGGGCAACCCCATGGGAACCCGGGACAACCTTACGGTCAGCAAGGTCAACCCGGAAACCAACAAGGCTACCCTTCTAGGCAAGGGGGCCAGCCTTACTCACAGCAGGACCAGCCTACCGCTCAACAACCATATGGTCTACAAGGACAATCTTCGGTTGTGCAAGGGCAACCCCTCGCTTAGCAAGCTCGACCTTCTGGACGAGTGGGGTCATCTCAGACCTGACCAAGACAAACTTCCAGCCAGATGGCCCAACATTCAGGCGGGTACCAATCCCAGCCTCCTTATTCAGGTGGGTACCAATCCCAACCTCCTTATTCAAGTGGGTACCAATCCCAGCCTCCTTATTCAGGTGTGTATCATTCCGAGCCTCCTTATTCAGGTGGGTATCAATCCCAGCATCCCTATTCGGGTGGGTACCAATCCCAACCCCCGTATTCAGGTGGGTATCAATCCCAATTTGCTCATCAAATGCCGCCTGGTTCCCAGGCTCAGCATGGATACCAACAACCCCAGGGGCAAAATCAATATACCCCGTATCAAAATTACCAGGAGCCGCAGGGCAACCCTTATCAAAATTATCAACAACCTGCTGGCCAGTATGGTAACCAATGGGGCATTGGGGGGCAGAACCAATATCAACCACCCAGTTCTGGAAATAACCCTTATGGACAAAATCCTTCCAGACAAGGCCCTTTTGGACCTGGTCCATCGGGACAAGGCCAGTGGGGGCAAACAGGAACTGGATGGAATTCTGGCTCTACCTCATATCTAGGGAAAATGTCCTTTAACCCACAACTACCATTGCTAGCGACGTTGGAACTGCCCGATGTGTCAAAATTAACAAATGATCCCATTTTAGATAATCCACAATGGCCCCCAGTTCCAACTAAGATACCTAGTGATTGTCCCAAGTTTGACGGAAAAGCCGGAGAAGACCCTCAAGCTCATGTGATGACGTATCACTTATGGTGTTCATCTAATTCATGGCTCGATGACTCGATTCGACTTCACCTCTTTCAGAGGACTCTCACTAGTTCTGCCGCTAAATGGTATATTGAATTGACCCGTGCGTCATTTCAAGATTTTAACTCATTGGCCATGGCATTCCTTACTCACTTTAAGTTACCCATTCGGTACGAGACAGGGACTCACCTCCTTACGTCTCTCAAGCAGGATACAGCTACGCATATCTCCAATCATATACATGAATGGAGAAAACGTCGCAGGTTGATCAAGTTTTGGATTCCTGATCAACTCCTCACCGACTGGTTCACGACTTCCTTTGTCCCTAATATTGCACGGGACATTGCTATGGGAGCCTGTGTGACTCAAGAGCAAGCAATCGCGCGCGCTCAGTACCTGGACTTAGTTTACTCTCAATCTGGTACCTTGTATGAGTATTTTTCGGACACCCCAAGGCCCGGTACATCCAAGGCTCTGCCGAAGCCATCTATCGATGGAGTCATTGGCTCCGTGAACCCGGCCTCTAAAAAATCATCGTCAAACCCTGGGAAGCAAAAGTCAAGTGCCTCTAACGAAAACACTTCTCAGGGTGGTTCAAATTCTGGTAATACTTCTGAGGTCAACGCCGTCCAGTCCACCATGGCGGGCAAGGCCTCGAAAGGAAAGAAAAAGGGAAAAGGAAGAAATAAATCCGAGCAACCTAAACAGGAATCCTCCAAACCTCCAGCCGAGGAAGGAGCTAAGTGCAAACCCAAGTATCCTTGCCTCATTTGTGAAGAGGATCACTACACTAAGGACTGCCCCAGGCGGGCCAAAGTTAGTCGTTTGTTAAAGGGTGCTCCTGGGGTTCCTACGGTTCTTAAAGAGCCTTTTCCCTCTCAGCAAACTCAAATGGTGGCTGATCCGTCTTCTTCTCCCTTGGGTTCCCAAGTCTTCATGGCCGAATCTATTCCTATTCATGTAACGACTCGAGCAAAGGAGTATCCGTCGTCCGCCGGGAAGGAGCTCGAGGTTCCCTTGAGTGCTCCTTCGTTTAGCTCTGGTCCCCTCCATATCAAGAGACCGAGTACTGAGACGATAATCCGACCACCTCCTAAAGGGGTACTCAGAAGATCTTCATATAATCCGAATGCTCGTGCTGCCCAGCACTATAGCATCGTAGAGGACTTAGCGCAGGCTCCGTCGGCTATGTCCGCCTTAGAGGTTCTCTAGAGCTGCCCCCCCCAGAGGAAGTCCCTGCTATCGGCCATCGGTGGCATCGACCCAGCAGATTCGGATCTGATTACCTTCGACCTCGAGAGCCATGTTCCTCGACTGCCACATCAGATCGCTTTTCTCATTCAAGTCATCATCAATTCCAAAACGATCCATCGTACAGTTATTGATGAAGGCACATCAACTTGCACTATGTCTATTGCTTGTTGGAAAGCGATCGTGTCCCCGACTCTGAGCCAGTCTCCAACGACCTTGGAAGCTTTTGATGGGAGAGAATCCCGTCCTTATGGTATTCTTCAATGATTACCAATCACCTTAGAAGGGAAAACCGTGGAAGTAGAAGTTGAGGTCGTCGACGCGAATCTCACGTATAACCTCCTTTTGGGCCGGAGTTGGACGTATGCCATGCGTGTCGTGGCTTCATCCCTCTTCCGTGTCATTGGTTTCCCTCATCAGGGGAAAATTGTCACGGTTGACCAACTTTCCTTCTTCGCTTCCTCTTCTGAGGGAAATGTACTATTTGTTGAACATACCTCCGTTCCTTTTGAAAGTGTGGGAGCCGGGCTCTTCAAAGAACCCGCCCTTATGGGTGTTTTCTCCCTCTCACCTCCCAACCTCGCCTCTATCTCCATGATCTCTGTTTGTTCTAATCCTTGGGCCCTACCCCCCATTGACCAGATAGAATTGTGGGGTGAGGAGATGCCATTGAGCCCAGCCGAACTCAACTACATCGAAATTGTTGCTGCATCGGCCCCTCATGCTCAACCCACTGCTTCAAGTGGGGCTCTTGACTCAGATGATTTTCCCCCCTGGTTTGGAGAATCCACCTCCTCGGATCCATTAAAGGAAATATTTCCTTCCGACGAGGCCATTATAGAGACTATGTCTCTGGAAGAACGTCCGTGGTCCCCTCTTCACCACCATTCTTCCTTTCTCCCTACCCTCTGGGAAACACTGCTTTGTCTCGAGCGGTTTGCTCCATGTCTCCCTTTCCAGCCTCTTCAGACGCCCATCTAGATTTATCATACATCGTCTGAAGGGAATTTAGGGAACATCACGCAGACGCAACCCATCGACATCTCTGTTAAACCAGGGATTGTCGAGAACATTTATATAGGAGTCACTTGCACTCCTGAGGAGATTCAGATATACATTGCACTTTTCCGCGAATTTCATGATGTTTTTGCGTGGTCCTATGAAGAAATGCCCGGTATTGATACATCCATTGTAGTGCACGAGATACCTATGTATCCTGGGGCCAAACCTATTCGTCAGCATTTGTGTCCCATGCACCCCCGTAAGGTGGCAGCTATCAAAGCAGAAGTTGAAAAAATTCTTAAAGATGGATTCATTTATCCTATCCCACTGACAGATTGGGTCTCAAATATTGTCCCTGTAGATAAAAAACAGGGTACCATTTGCATCTGTGTCGATTATCGCGACATCAATCGAGCTTGCCCAAAAGACAACTACCCCACACCGTTCATTGACCAACTCATTGACGAGTGTGCGGGCAGCGAAATATATTCGTTTATGGACGGCTTCTCTGGTTACAACCAGATTAATATTGCCCCCACTGATCAACACAAGACAGCCTTTATCTGTCCATGGGGCACTTTTTCTTACAAAAAGCTCCCCTTCGGTCTTAAGAATGCCGGCGCTACCTTCTAGCGTGTGATGTCTTATGCCTTCCACGATATCTGGCACATCGTATAGCCTTATCTGGATGACCTCCCCACTCATTCAGCTAAGCGTGCGGAACACCCATCGCATCTTCGAGAGATTTTTCTTCGCTCTCGACACTATAATATCCGACTAAACCTGCATAAATGTGTCTTCTGCGTTGAATCTGGCCGACTTCTCGGGTTTATCGTCTCCCGAGAGGGCATCCACTTGGATCCCCTTAAAGTCGAGGCAATTGTGAATCTTCCTCCCCCTGCTACTTTGCGGCAATTGCAGAGCTTGCAGGGAAAAGCTAATTTTCTAAGACGATTCATCCCAAACTATGCCGAAGTGGCAAAGGGTTTCACCCGGTTACTTAAGCGTGATGCCCCATTTCGATGGGATGCCATAGCCGAGGAGTCTTTTGCTCATCTCAAAACTCTCCTAGTTTCCGCCCCTTTGTTGCGGCCTCCAAATTACCATCGTGATTATACACTATATTGGGTCACTGCTGACATCACCATCGGTATGGTTTTGGTACAAGACGATGACGATGGCATCGAACATGTCATTTACTACCTTAGTCCCAACTTGCTAGATATGGAGACTCGATATGCATATGTCGCGAAGTTGGCCCTCGCTGCTGTTTGTGTGGTTCAACGATTCCGTCACTATATTTTGTTGCGTACTACGACTGTGATCTCTGATTGCAACCCCATGACTTACATTCTCTCACGACAATTGCTGGGGCGAAAATACTCAAAGTGGATCATTATCCTCCAATAGTTTGACTTGGAATTTACTGCAGCCAAGTCCAAGAAATCACTCGTCTTCGCTGAACTTTTGTGTTCTTTGCCATCTGCCGCTACTTCCTCTCAGATAGAGGATTCTATTCCAGATGAAACTCTTTTCCTTATCATCACCCTCGATCCTTGGTATGGGGACATTATTGTCTACTTGCAAACGTCCTCTTTCCATCCCGAGACCTCGAAAGACGCTCGTCGACGGATTAGACACCAAGCCCAACCATATCACATCGTTAGGGACACCCTGTACCATCTCGGTGTTGATTCGGTTCTTCGCCGATGCTTAACATTCGAAGAAGCCGAGAGAGTTCTAAATGACTGCCACTCCGGTGCTTGTGGTGGTCACATGTCTGGATATGCCACTGCATAGAAAATCCTCCGTGCTGGCTACTTCTGGCCTTCCATTTTTAAGGATTGCATTCTTCCCGTCCATTCCTGTCATGAATGCCAGATTTACCAACGAAAGATGCGTGCACCCCCTACCCCGCTGCACCCCGTTGTAACCGTCGGCCCCTTTGCCAAATGGGGCATCGATTATGTAACCTGTAACCCTCGCTCGGCCGGGGGGCATGGATACATCATCGTTGCTGTAGATTACTTTACGAAATGGGCCGAGGCGATGCTTACATTGTCAGAAGACGGTCACACTGCGGTGCAGTTTCTGTTTAACCATGTTATTTTGTGGTTCGGAGTTCCACAAGCCATTGTCACTGATCACGGAAAACATTTTCGTAATCATATGATGGCCGAGTTAACAACCCAGCTAGGTCTAAGGCATGATAGTTCGACTCCGTACTATCCTCAGGCAAACGGTCAAGTGGAAGCCGTGAACAAGGTCTTGGTCACGATGCTTCAAAGAACTGTTGGCATGCACAAGTCTAGTTGGCATTTGATGTTGTTCTCCGCTTTGTGGGCCTACCGTACCTCCATGAAGGATGCCAGCGATTTCACTCCTTTTCAGTTAGTATATGGACTAAAGGCGACCCTTCCCATTGAGTGTGAGATTCCTTCACTGAAATTAGCCATCGAGTTACTCCCCGATACTACTCCTGTAGAAGAGCAGCTTCTTTACTTGGAACGACTGGATGAGACACGTCGTCTAGCCTCCCTAGCTATTGAAGCTCAAAAGAAGTGAGTGAAAACTCACTTCGATAACACTGTTAACCCCCACTCTTTCATCGAGGGAGATCTAGTACTGCTCTATGATCAAGCTAACGATAAGTTTGGGGTAGGAAAACTCGAGCCGATGTGGCATGGGCCCTATATTGTGAAAAGAGTTTTACAAAAAGGTGCCTATGAGCTTATAGATTATGAAGGCAATCCTCTGGACAGGCCCCGAAATGGGATGTATCTCAAGAAATATTATGCCTAAGTCCAGGCAGTCTCTCTCTTTTTTGTACATGCGTATGCTTTCAGTAGTGTGTTGTGTGTGCGTGTTTATTTAGTTTTTATCTCATTGTGTCAGTGTGATTGCCGCTTATTGTGTCTTTTGCTTCTTGAAAAGATGTCTGGATCACCTTACATTGGTTTCGTTGATGGTGCTTCCCGCAATACTCGCAATCTGTCATCTGCAGCATGGGTGATCTACGATCCTCATGGTGAGTTAGTAGATATTCAAGGGGTGTGTCTGGGTTGTACAACAAACAATGTGGCTGAATATAGTGTTGTAATCGAATTATTGGCCGAGGCAATTAACCTTGGAATCTGCACATTGGTTGTAAACTTAGATTCGCAACTTGTAGTCCACCAGCTCAACGGACGATATTCCATCATAGATCATCGCATCTTAAGGTTGTATTTACATGTTAAGTTATTGGAAAGAGATTTTGATTACATTACTTATCATCACATTCCAAGAAGACTTAATGTAGTAACCGATGCATTAGCTAACTAGGTATTGGACAGACATTTGCATAATATGTAAACCAACATAATAGAAGAAGCATAAGATACAATAAACCATAACACCATGTATATATATATATATTGTGTAGCACACTGAGGCACTCAAAAAATAGAATGTACATGTCTGGATAGAGTCTGTGTTCTTCGTACATCTGAGACACGTGTCTCTCAAAAAATATGCAGAAAATAAAGCCTAGAAGTCTAAGCACGATGGTGCTCATGATAGCACATCACCGCTCGCACCAATCGTCTCAACAGACGGTGGACGCGAGTCGGCACCCCTACTGTGTGCCTCTGATAAGCGAAAGGCACATCTGCCAATCTGGCATAACCGGGAATCCCTTGGGCAAGTCCCTCGAGATTCTGTATCAGCTCCTCCCCCATGACACCTCCTGCCTGAGGGTCGGCTGTGGGTTGGCCTCTTCGCGCTGTAGGAGATAGCTCGGCTGGTCGCTCTGGGCCCACATCTGCATATACATATAGTCATCATTAGAACAGGCATGTATTAAAAAAGACAAAAAAAATGAAAAACATTAAAATCAAGGAGTTCATACCTAACTCATCCTCCCATTCCTCCCCCTCTGGTAGTGGAAGGTCTGGGTCCCCCATGAAACGGGTCCCTGCATATGGCCAATCCTGGATCACGATCAGCTGTCAACGGAGCCATATGAAGAACTCGGGATGCCATGACATCTCCTGGCCTCCTCCTCCTCTGGGCATCAATGCTGCCCAACGAGCCA
This sequence comes from Pinus taeda, assembly GCA_000404065.3. NCBI lineage: Eukaryota > Viridiplantae > Streptophyta > Pinopsida > Pinales > Pinaceae > Pinus > Pinus taeda. The sequence goes on from APFE030719640.1 coordinate 9,234, forward strand.
TTCTAGGCTCTTGTGGAAATGGATCTGCCACCACGGCTCTCTGGATCTGAAAGAGTGGTATTCGCTCCAGGAAGAACGATACCACGATCGAACCATATGAAAACTGTTTCATCTCCGCTGGCTTGCAATTTGTGAGGTGCCTCTTGATATTAGTAGTCACAGCTGCAGCCCAGTTAAAGATGGTCAGACTGAGGCATTCAGTCGCAAGTATCAGGTGGTTCTTGCTGGCCTCGTGGAGCGCTTGTACCCCAGATGCACGTGTGATGGTGAAGAGAATGGATTTCAGAGTCAAATCCCGGATGGTGTTAATTAACACCTTAGCACTCCGCTGCCCGAATTGTGCTTCCGGGCACACTCAAGCTTTTACTTAAACCTTCTCCCCCGAAGGTCTACTACCAGTCAAAATAGGAACCGCCCCTCTCCGTGACAGTCCCGTGATGAAGTATACATCAGAGACCTCGAGCTCTAAGGTCTGATTCCGTAGACAAAACACTTGGTCATCCACGTCCCAAGCATCAATGATAAACTACAGCAGGTCAGGTTGTGACCGCATGTATGATGTGAGGAAGAATTTTTTAAGGCCACAATCCCTCAGGGCGTTCATGCACCCTTCATCCTCAATTGCTGAGGCGTCCACAATGTCATGTTCTCTTTCTTTCCATTCTACTACCATTTTGACCTGTTTCCTACACCCACAAGGACAAATTTACCTTCATTAGGACATTAGACAACGTATAATCCGGGGAAATTTCAAATTGAACGGGTAAAATTATGAGAAAATTTGGGTTGCGCGGTTAGCGCGACTGTTCTTAAAACAGTCGCGCTAATTGCGCGACTGTTCTTAAAACAGTCGCGCTAATTGCGCGGCTCCCTTGGGTATTTCACCCCATTAGCGCTGGTCCGTGTCGGATACCCGCGCCAATGGGGCGAAGCCATAATTTTGAAATTCCCCCTTGCTGGGGCTCAATCAGGAACTAAATGAACAAAAAATAGTATAAAAATGGAGCTGATGGAAGCGCCTCTTCCCTGGAGCTGACGAGATCGCGAATGGTTACACGGATTGGTCATATTCGCCACCTAAATTTTGCCTCCCAAATGGAACCTTTTCACTCTTCAAGAGGTAAATAGTAAAAGTAATTCTATTTTTACATTTTCACCCTATTTATAAGCTTTTTAACTCATTTTTTGGGTTAAGAAAGGTTATTTTTTAATATTTTAATGTATTTTTGGTCGAAAATGGGTTTTACGTTTACTTCTTGTGCAGCGACAGGTCTTTTACGCAACTTCGATGGTGAAACGAGTTGTATTTTATACTTTTTCGGACTCGGTAAATACATGAAAAAGTCACTATGGAGTCATCTTTTAGCTCTTTTCTGACTCGCTAAAGGTGAAAAGATTGTCGAGTTATTCCTCTTGACTCGTTAAACGTAAATAAGAGGTGGTCGTTTTTAAACTCTTTTTCCGACCGTATAAAGAATGAAAAGATCGTCGGACATTTGTCGTTTCAGGTTTGTTAATGGGAATGAAATGACGTGATATCGGTCGCTTTTTTACTTTTTCGGATCAATGTCACTATTTACGAAAAGTAGTCCTCGGTCGTAATGATCGGGCAGTTCTTTCGAGCGTCGTTTTATACTTTTTCGGGCTCGAGAGACACAACTTTATGAAAATGGACACCCCTGGAGTCTTCTTTTCGCTATCTTTTTAAACTCTCTAAACATGAAAAGACACCGAGTTCTTCCTTTGTCAGACTCGTTAAAACTTAATGACATCAGATTCCGTCGAAATGACGCCCCTCAAGCATATTCTGTCCCCGTCAAGCTTGCCATCCAAAAATAACCGGGGTACTCGCCAGAAATGGTGGGGGAATAAAGGAATCATAATCGCCATCATCGGAAGTATGTCGCTCTTGAACATGGCACTTTTTGCATTCGTTTCTGGGTGGGGACATCTCATCTCGCTTCACATTTGCCTCCATGGGTTTGGGTTATCCTATTTGACCATTCATCTGCTCTTCGTCTCGTCATCATGACCCCTGATCATTTGACCTCAAATACTGCCAAATCCATCATTGTGTCGCCGATATGTTAAAGAGAAGTTGACCTCTGCAAGAATACTCAACCTCCCTCCGATATCTCACACAAAACATATTGTCTCTCTCCGTCTCGTGTCAATGATGTGGGAAACATTATGGCCCACCTTCGAACAAGATCACTTCCTGTCGACTTCAACTCATTATCTAGGAAGGTGACCTAGAGACTCCCTTCAGGTACCTTGGGGCCTACATGACTCAATGGCAGGTTCTTCGTGTTCGATGTGAGGTTTTCCTTATTGGCCTCCGATCGGATGATTCTATGGGTGTTCGACACCGGCTCATTGATTCACACGCCGTGGATTGTACCTATAGTACCTTGACAACCATTGTCATTATTGGTGGCACCTCTCGTGTCTGTTAACAGTTTTCATCATTGACCGGTAATCAGACGATGTTAATGCATGTTCGACTTCGACTCCTATATTCACATGCTTGAACTCGTACTATGTTTTGGTCGAGTTGGAGCGCAAGACCCGGGATTGTGCATATTGAGATCCAAGTTGCATTTTGTGGATTATTGTAATCATTACATGACTCATTCATTGGATGGCTACGACCATACGTGAGTCCATTCATAGATCCTCATCGGATGGCTGCGTCCATGCCTGGGGTCCAGTTTTTATACTCTGTTACGGATGGTTGCGCCCATACCACATATATATCATGTACTTGAGATATCAGTTGTAATTTTTTCGCAGGTTCTCCGGCGGCAGTGTTTTCAGTCACACATGTTCTTGTAAAGCACTTCACCCCTCTCTCTCTTGGGCCTCATGCTTTAGGGGGCATCTGTTACATAGTAATTTGTCACCGTTTTTCACCGTCCCTGTTACCCCTCTCCTGCACCTTGGAGAACACATTTCAAGACTTGTGAGAAGTGACAAGACTTGAAACCACTTGCATCATTCACCTCTGAATATGAGCTTCATATGCCCTTAAGACATCTCCTGCTCCTTGCCCTTAAAAAACAACCCTTTTTACATTAGCGCTGGTTCGCTATGTCATGCCCGCGCCAATGGGAAAAATCCTATTGAAAGGGCGCGCCATTGGCGCTTTGCCCCATAGTCACAATCGTGCGAACCTTTTTGGGCAAAGTTTTGAACTACTCAAACCTTCGAAGGTTCTGTCCAACTCATTCACCAACTGACTCCAAGTTAAGGGAGGATGGTTTGGCTTTGAATCTCCTTGGATGGAAAGTAGTTTGCCACCATTCCATGGAAGTTTCCAAGTGATGAAGCCAAATCCATGATTGTGGGGGATTGACCTTATCTCTTCCTTTTTCTCTATAAAATCTTGTCTCCATGGCTTGAGCAAGTTAGTTCTAGTTCTCATAGTTCTGACTCTTGTGGAAATACTTGTGCTGAAAGGAAGATATCAAAAGATTAGAGTTGCAAGAAGCCTTCTTTGTATCCATAAGGCTTTACCTAAGTAAGGAGACCTTGTTACTAAAGAGAGAGAGAGCTTGTCCATCACCCCTTCAAGCTTTTGCAAGACTTGTGTAGCTGAGCACCCAGCCAAAGGAGGACTTGACGTCAGGACACTGGTTGTATTCTCCTTTGTTGAATTGTTAATAATAGATGACTATCATTATGGTTCCATTCTCATTGTACTTGTAATGGTTGATGTTGAATTATATCCTTCCTGACTGATGTATAATTGCATATATTAGATTTCACTCTTGTGTTTGTGTTGTTCTCTTTGTGTGCAGGTGTCCATTCACGTGGATAGTGGAGGATCGTGATTGGCCAAGGCAAAGGAACGCGGGCGACATCTCTTCTACAAACTAAAGCGTTGGATCTCAAGTAGGTCTTCATCACCTACCTTTTATTTGCAATTAGGAACTTGCGTGATAACATTGTTTGATTGTTGCTAGACCCGTTCTGGGCTAGTAGGGATTGCCTCTATTTGTAGAGGGGATTTACCTCTCCAACAAGGGTTATATCCGTAACCGGATGGTTGATTCTGGTTCTGCCCCCTAGCGCCCCATTGGTTACCATACTGTCCTATAGGAGCAACATTGGGTTGCTGATAATTTTGATAAGGGGTGGCCTGCGGCTGTTGGTAACTTTGATACGGGGCGAATTGATTTTTCCCCTGGGATTGCTGGTATCCATATGGTTGCTGGGATCCATATTGAGCCTGGGAACCAGGCGGCATTTGATAAGAAGGTTGGGATTGGTACCCACCTTGCGGCTGGAGACCAGTTTGATTCTGGGGTTGGTAAACAGGATGAGCTTGAGAAGCAGGAACCATTTGCATGCCCGGTTGAGCCGCCCCAGAAAGATATCCTTGTGAAGACTGAGGTTGGGCCATCTGGCCAGAAGGTTGTCCTGGTTGGATTTGAGACGGACCTACTTGCCCAGAAGGTTGAACTTGCTGGGGGTTTGGTTGGCCTTGCGCAACCGAAGGTTGTCCTTGTAGACCAGATGGCTGACTAGGCTGAGCAGTGGGCTGGCCTTGCTACATGTAAGGCTGGCCACCTTGCCCAGAAGGGTAACCTTGCTGGTTTCCGGGTTGTCCTTGCTGCGCGTAAGGTTGTCCCGGGTTTCCAGAAGGTTTCCCAAGATATGTATAAGATGGACCAACAGAGGCCGAAGGTTGTCCCTGGTAGGGTTGTCCTTGTGAGCCTCCAGGTTTCCCTAGATAGGTTTGGCCATAATACTGCTACCCATAATTAGGCTGCGTGTAGAATGGCTAACCTTGGTATGATGGTCCCTGAGATGGTTGCCCTTGATCCGGACGGAATTGGCCACCACCATAGCCAGTGGTACCCCAAGCCACATTCAATGGAATGGTACCTTCTACAGCGGGTTGGGCTGGTAAGGAGGTATACAAATAATGATTGAAAGGATCATAATAAGGGCCTTGCCCGCCTGGATTTTGGACAACATGCAAGTACTGAGAATATGCCCCCCTGCTGAAATGGCATCAGAAGAAGGCAGGGCACCACTTGCAGGATGAACAACTCTGGTAGCATGTGTCGATTGACCACTACGTAGTGGGCCACGAGATGGGCCGGCAACAGTAGTTACGACAGAAGACACCGTAACGACACTAGAAACTGGAGTCGATGATGCGACAGAAACGGTCGGATTGGTCGAAACTGACGTGACAGCGGTATGGTGAACTTGGGAAACAAAAGATCCCGTAGTGGGGAAAATGTTATTATCCCACATAGAAGAGGAACTCGCAGAGCCCATAGCATCCCTTAGAGATCTATAGCGCGCCGGCACTGTGATACCGAGAGGTGTAACAGTGTAGGGCATAGAGATAACCAGGGATGTGGTCGGGATGGGAGTCTCAATACTCAACATAACGGGTGTTCCACTCGATACAGGAGATCTGTCTTCCATATAGGAAGAATCCATCGGGGACGAAACACCAATAGGAGTAGAGGGAAAATCCTCTTCATATGGCTCCCAAACAGGGTTCCAAAACAAGTCGTAAAGCTTGTCCTCTGGAGCATGAGAGTTCAACGGTTGGACACTTGGAATAACAAGGAAAGTGTCACCACAAACCGGTGTCTCAGGAGACCCTTGGTCACTCGGGATGGGAGACGGGATTGATGGATCCGCCAGGATGATCAAATCAAACAAAAATCCTAGTCAAGCTAACGATAAAAGACCCTACTCAAAACTAGCGCAAACAAGATCTAACAAGGTAAATGTAATCGTGGTTGAATAAATTTTTAAGACATTAGGACAGAAATTGAACTTTTCATGTTTTAAGAGTCGAGAAAAGGACAAAAGATGACTCTAGTCGCCTTCGAATATTTAATGAGCCCGAAGTGACAAATTCTCAATAGAGCCTTTTCTTTTAAGGAGTTCGAAAAGGATCAAAAAGTGACCGCTCTGGAGAAACTAGGCAAGGGGTTTGCCAGACAATCCGTAAAACTACATATACACCTTAGCGATCATATGAAAGCCAAGGACTTTCCGTACGGCAGTCAATCTTCCTGAATGTTGTGTTCAGTGCGTTACGGACTGTAAGGAGGCAGAAACGACTTACTGTGGATCAAGGATGATAACCTAGTGGATTCTCTCCATATATATGCGACGGTACGTGGGAGCACAAGTCCTTACTAGACCACAGTTGAATCACCCAAGGAGGAATCACCCAACCTTAATGTGAGAACAAAAGTGACTAGGTTTAACAACGTCGGAGCACGTCTCTAGCCTAGACCTCTAGAATGTGAGCGTTATGTTCCAATGCATTTTTAAGTTCATTTGATTTATTTTAAAGTTGATCTTGAGTTAAGTTTCGGTTTTCAGGTCCTACCGTATGTAATTTCTCAAAATCCCTAAATGCACTCTATATGCCAAAACATGTCATTCCATTCGATGAATGCTAATTACAAAAGAGTTCAGAGAGATTTAATGCAAACAAAACGATCACAAACAAAAAAGAGTTTCCCTAATGTAGCTAATGCAAATCACTAAACTTTTCTTTAAGATTACTAATCCACTAATCAAAATGAAAAGTCCTAACTTTCATTAACTGTTTCAAGGCAAAAGATATTTTCTTTTTCAATAATGGAAAAATGCACTAAAGAGTTTTTTGAGAAATAGCACTAACAAATTCCAACCAATACACACACGTTCAGTTCCTCAAAACACAAATCAAACATTCAAAGAATCAAAAAGGTCTCAAAGACAACAATGAGCCATGTGATCTGGGCTCAAAGTGAGACAAAGCGGAATTCAAGTGAAGACAAAGAAAACCACCTAAATAACGTAATGAAATGATTCACGACTACCAAACAAGTGTAAAGGAGCAAGCAAGAGAGTTGACTGGACAAAAAAAATATCGAAACACCTTAGGAAGGATCGATTCACAAGGCCACTAGATGCCCTAGGGCTAGAAATGCGAAATCGGTAGAAAAAAGCAAACACCTAGAGGGTAGCGATCAAAACCAGTCAAATCACACTCTGACACACCAAAGTAGTTTGATAAAGGAACTTAGGATGAAACCAAAGCTCAAAAAATGAAGAACCAAGAAAACTTCAAACGTTTACAGGCCTGGCGCGACTGTCAGGCTACACCTAGCGCCTTTAAGGATTGGCGCGGGTTGTCAATGTGCCTTGCGCCAACTGGCGCGAATGTTACGCTATAAACTAGCGCTAGTCGAGTTTGCTATGGAAAATAAAAAACACAAGAGCCAAGGCTAAACCAAAAATACCTCAGTACTTTCAAGAGGCAAAGACAACACAGATATCCAACCCAGAAAGCAAAACAAGCGGGAGAAACCAAGGAAACAAGGAACAAGGCTAGTCCCAAGTTGTTCAGTTTGCAAACCAAGCCAGAGATGGACTGAAGTAGCGTTGATCTACTTCGCTAATGCAAAGAAATAGCGTTTCAAAGGCTATCTGGCCAGGCTTCAGACTCCGTCTAATAGTTCACAAATCAAACAACAAGACAAGATAAACAAACAAGGCAAAAGCCAACTCCCCAGCGGAGTCGCCAAATTGTTGTGTGGGTAAATCCCCTCTGCGGACAAAGGCGATCCCACTATCCTAACTGAGGTCTAGCAACAATCAAACAATGCTAACACGCAAGTTTCTAATTGCAAAAAAAAGGCCAAGATGAGAGCCTACCTTGAATCCAATGCTTATATTCATAGAAGGGTCGTCGCTTCCGTTCTTTCGCTTTAGCTGGTCACAATCCTCATGATCTCCGTGAATAGACACTTGCACATGCAAAGAACAAGAAATACAAGCATAAAATCCGGGAAATGCAACTACGTATCAGTCAGAAAGGATACAACTCAAACATCATAATAAAGAAACATGAGTGGAACCATAATGATATTCATCTATTATTATTGATAAAACAAAAGAGAATACAACCAACTTCTGACGTCAAATCCTCCTTTGGCTGGGTGAATCAGCAACACATGCGTTGCAAAGCTTGTAGGGATAGGAATGAACCTCTCTCTCCTTGATCACTTGGACATGGATCTCCTCCTTAAAGATTTAGCCTCATAGGGATACACAAGACCTCTTGCAAGATGAGCTTGGCAATCCTCAGACTTTGGGAGCTTGAAAAGTAGGATTATTAACTAAGAATTACCAACTAGCTTGTCAAAGGGGAAGGAACAAGCTTATATAGAGATAGGAGGAGTAGATAAGACCATCCACTTGATTCATGGGATTGTCCTTATCATTAGGAAGCTTCCATGAGAGG
>APFE030719640.1:23242-81755 GCA_000404065.3 Pinus taeda
ATGAAAATATTAATTTTTTTTTTTCCTAAAATAATTATTCACATAAAAATAAAAGTAAAAATAACATAATAAAAATATTCATCATAGAGCAACAATAAACAGATACTATTCTTACAATAAAATTTAAAGTGAAAACATTATAACCCTAACTTAACAATTTGCAAAATCAAACATGTTCTTCAAGTACAACGTAAATTTAAACAATATCACATATGCCAAATTCATTATCCTCAAGAGGCTCATCATTATTTTCTTTGACGCTATTTTAGGCTTCAACTGGGTCATTTCTCTCTTCTATTGGCTCTCTGATGCCTGAAAGTCCCCTAACATGTTCTTTTTCAAGCATTCCATTTAATAATCATTTAGGTTCCTTTAGCATTTTTGCCACAAGTGATTCACTAAAATCTCCTTTTTTCAAACCCACTTATTACATTTCATCTAGAATACCATTAACAACAATAATAATGGTTGAAGGTCCTTTGACATTTTTGCCATGTGTTTTACTAAAATCTTCTTTTTTCAAACCAACTTCTTGCATTGCATTTGGAAGAACTTTAATAACAATAATTAGTTTCTTAATCAATTGTATTGTAGTGGGTCATTCCTTGCAATTTTTTTTTTTTTTTTTTTGTAAGCAACATGATAATGTTGTACCTAATCACCAAATACAAAAGAATTGATTAATTAAATTAGTGTAAACACATAAATTAACAAATGATAAAGTTTAAAGATTGATTTCATATATGTTATATGATAAATGGTACGTTTTAGATCCACAACCCAATCTCCTTAACTTGAAAATGTATCTCTAAGATAACTAATCAATAGTTGTGGCTTTTGATAAATTTTAATCATCTCTCCTTTCACATCTTCCTTATATGGTGATTTTCTTACCATTGCACTATAACTTAAGAATGAACTATGTGTCCCTCCATCTTTTCTATTCATTAGAATAAAATTATAAGTATCATCTTTTGTCTAGCCTGCACAGGTATGCTCTCAATATATTTTGCAAATACATCATTATTGAAGCTACTAATATTAGGCTTTTGCATGTAACATCAAATAGTAAAAATTTATTTCACTGGTACATAAATAAAATTTATTTTAATTATCACTAAACATAAAATTTAAATGTTTTACTGAAAAAATTTCTTCCTTGACTTTACTTTTCCCTTGATAGTACTAATCCTAATTATGTTCCTGAATGAAAAATCACAAATTTTCAAAGTGGTGATGTTCTAAATTTTACAAATACAGTAACCATTTTAATAAAAGCTAAAGTATAGGGATGACTATCTAATGTTTTTAATAATAAAATCAGGAGGGAAATTTGCAAGTAATCATTTTTAGGAACAAGATTTACAATATTTTCAAAACCACCTAATATTACTTGATGTTGGACAGTTTTGAGCCCATTTTGAGTGTAGTGATTAATAAGCATCTACGTGGCGTATAAATTAAAAGAAAGCAAAGACACCAAACCCTAATGCTTTATAAACCCGGAGTCCCTAGCAGCTAAAGTAGGGTTTAGTCTTTCACATTGAGTGGTTTGCTCGGTCGAGCTAGCTCTGCAATATCACCTGCTGCAATGAATTCTTCAGATCAAATGGAGTTTTGGTGTGAGTTTCATGTGGCACATTTTTCTTTTTGTTATTCTGGAAAATTTAGTTTGTCGATGTACCTATCTCAAGTGGGCTACTTACTAGTATTTTCTTTGGATCCATGCAAATGAAGGGCATTAACATCCCACATTCATGGATTTGATCTCAAAACCTTTTAAATGATGAAATATTTGAAAACACCAGTTGCCATATTATCCAGTTCATTCAAAATGTCGCAATCCAACGATTATGCTTGTTTCCCCATAAAAGTTATCGAAATTCTTGTCATATTTTGAAAAAAAATTGGTGGCAGGGAATTTTATAAATTTAAGTAAAAGTTGTCAAACTTCATAATTTTAGGTGTTTTAGAGGTTTTTGATAGTGCTCAATCTATTTCCACTATCAAAAACATGATTCAAACATTGTATCTACAAGATTTTTTGAAATGTTTTTCAAACACTGTATCTACAAGATTTTTTGAATTTTTTTTTGCTTGGATTCCAACGACTTTTAACCGTCTAGGTAATTCCACAACTCCATTCAAAATGATAAAATATTTGGAAAACCCACTTGGGTAATATCCAACCATCTATGTGGTTCATTATAGAAATATGCATAATTTAATTGTCGGATGTTTTTAATTTTTTAGGTTGGTTTTACCCAAAAATTTTGGAGATTTTGTTTTGTAATGGTACACAAGATTATTTGGAGATTTTGTTTTGGAATGATAAGTGTGTCAGAGAAATACATATAATATGTGTAATGTAATTATTTGATGTTTTTAATTTCTTGGCTTTTTTTTTTTTTTTTTTTTTTTTTTTTTTTTTTTTTTTTTTGGAATTTTTTTGAATAATAAGTTTGAATTTATAATTTATATAATTTAGGTATTCAATGTTTGTTTTGGTGTTGAATCTATTTATGTATTTAAAAATATTTTCAAATAATAAAAATTCACATTATTCTTGAAAATTTTATTATTGGATTAGATAGAAATACAAATTAAATTGGACCATGAAAATATGTCAAATATTTTTAAATGATTTTATGAGAAAAATATAAATCATTTTATATTAATCAATAATAAATTCTATATTAATATGAAAGGAAAAATAGGGGTGGTGGGAGCGTGCGGGGTCTTGTATAGCACCAAAGGAAATTTGGAAAAAGCATATGCCTAAGGTCTAGAATCAATGACAAACAACCAAGCAAAGTTGCATGGTTTACTCCAAGGCCTAATTCTAGCCAGAGCCCTTCAATTATCCAACATCAAAATACTGAATGACTCCCTCATAATTATACATCATACATAATACTTCACTTGGAGATAAGCACCTAGGGAATTTATTGAACAAAATCAGAAGACTCTTGGAAGATATCCAAAGAGAGAATATTTCCACGTTCTTTGAGTTCATAATGTAAAAGCAGATAAATTTGCCAACCAAACCTTTCAATTACGAAAAGGGAAAATGGAAATTGTTAAACACATACATGATGGAGGCAACATGAAATATAAACATTAGATTTCATTTTCTTATTCACAATGATACATATTTATAATACATAGGAATGACCCTTGGTTTCATATTCCAAGTGGTCCCTTAGACTCCCTTTGGTTATTTAGGTTCCACACCAACCCTTAGAGGATTAGGTGTCCAACATTTCCCCCCTTAATCTGAAGGGTTATGTATGAGTCCAAGAATAGAGTTGTAATACAAAACGTGAAAAAATGCATGGCAACAATAGGTTGAATGTGCTCTCTAAAATGTTGGTATAAAGGGAGGTGGTTTAAGGATGACCACCAACATTGGAATGCTTAGTGCAATTCCCGAAACTCTTCCAAATCTGGCATGAAGTTTAGGTCTTCTGCTAGAGGAAGTGCTCTTGATGTTTTGAAGAAGGAAACCTTCAACCTTTAAAGGGAGGTCTCACCCTGCATAAAAGGGAGAACCTAAACCTGAAAAGGGAGGTCTCAACCTGTGATGGTTTAAGGATTACCACCAACTATGGAATGCTTAATGCAATTCCTCAAACTCTTCCAAAACTGGAAAGAGGCTGAAGTCTTCTGCTAGAGGAAGTATCCTCAATTGTTTGAAGAGGCATCATCAACTGAAGGCATGCTCAGGGGAATCTTTGTCTCTGGCTACAACTCTGAATCTGGTATGGCAGGTTGTGGCTCAGGCTCGCTTGATGTGGCTCTGAAGCTTGTAGATGACCATCATTTCCCCCCCTGTTAGATACAAGGTGAGATGATGGAGAAAACTCAACTACAAAAGTGTCCAATACTCTAGAACAAAATCTGACATATGACTGGAATATATTCTTAGATGTTGAAGCCCATTGCCAAGAAGAGATCCATCCAAGATGAATCTTTGTTCTTGTAGGAGGCTTGTTTTTTAAGCATCTGTTTGAAGAATGATTGGTTTTATGATAATTCTTACATGGATGAAGATCAAAACAATGATCTTTCATATGACCAACTCGGTCACAGTGTTGGCATTTCACATTCTGTTGTTGTTGTTGTGGAAGAGGAGCAGAATCTGGAACAGCTGAAGGTGAACTGTCATGAAGGAATCTAGCACTCTGAAACTGGATGGTCTTTGAGTAATATGGAATATGAAAGGAAAATTCCTTATCATATCCAAGAAATGTTCTATTCTTGTTGTGAACAAGCTCTTCCCAAGGTCTGATGATTGGCTTGGGAAGTGCAAACTGAACTTCTCCATCTACACGTACAACTGATGCTTCATTGGGTACTAAATCTGAATGAACTTCAACAATATTGACTTGCTGTTGATGGGAGTTTATCTCAATGTTCTTAACAAAATGATGCTTTCGATGTTGTAGCTCTTCTTGTTGTAGTTTTGTCTCAAACTGCAAAAAATCAATATTCGCCCTTAAATAGTCATCATTGGAGGCCTACATCAAACCGATGGTTGATGAAGTTCCGTTGCACCGCTTTAGCTTTCGTTTCTTTCTCCTCAATGAGCAATCAACCTGAAACACCACAAGAAAACAACAAAGCACGTAACTCATAACAAAAATGATCTATTTACTTATAAGGTCAAGAACTCATAAGCTATCAAGTAAATTGTACACAAGATATAGGAAATCATCATTGATTGTATTAAAATGAATAAAGAGCAAAGCTTACGACCAAGTCTTGATGTCACAAGCCTTTTCGGAGGGTCCAGCCAGTATGTTTCTTCAAGCATTCACTCTCAAGGACGGGTCTCCCAAATAGACAATATCTCTCTCGCTCACAAGATTTAATATAAGGTTAAGGCACTCCACAACCTCTTACCAAATTATTAGCAACCCCACACTTTTCACACTCACACCAAAGCTATCTACTAAACTCAAAAGAACCAGCAGCACTGCCCAACTAGAGAACTAGAAGATCATAGCAATGGTGAGTGATTTTATAGGAGAAGAAGTATCCATGAAATGATGGAGAGGGAGATTATCCTCAAGGGAGGTTGCATAAGAGACGGAACCACCATCCCAGAGGAGGAAGCGCGACCCAAAATGACCCAACAACTAGCTCTAAAGACATCCAGAAGGTCGACTGTTTGAACAAATTCACGAAATCTGGATCGTCGCTAGTCATGAACTAAGTCTCAGCGACGACAGCGCAAGGAGGCAATGCATTCAGACCAATCGTCACAAAAAATAGTTGGAGGACTCGTGCTGGGCCCTAAAATTCAATCGTCGTGTGAAAAAGGTGCACACCTGTGACGATGTCGCGATGAGACTGTTCATGACAAGGGATTTTCGCGTATATTAATGGCTTAATAGCGATGAGGTAGAAACTTAGGGAATAGGGTTAGTTCTTCATCATCAAAGAGGATTGTTTATTCTTTTTGTATAATTGGGAATATATGAACATGTTTATTTTATACATGACACAGTAGAGGGACTGGGATGAGAACAGTGACAAATTACTGTGTAACAGATGCCCCCTAAAGCATGAAGCCTGAGAGAGTGGGAGGGGTGAAATGCTTTACGAAACCATGACCAAACTGGAACACCACCTTGAAGAACCTACAGACGCATGTACAATTGATATATCTGATAACAAAATACACGTAGTCTAGGCATGAGCGCAGCCATCCAAAAGACATATGAAACTTGGTCTATGGTATGGACGCAGCCACCCAATTGATAAGACCATATAAAATGACAAAGGTATGGTCACGGTCGTCCATGAAGACTTAGGTATGGTTGCAGCCATCCAATCAAAGAGTCATGTATGTAATCATGAACCAATCCACGCAACCCGAACATATGGAATCTTAGTTCAGGGTCTTGAAACCCTAACCGATCTTAGTACAAAGTCTAGCATGCGAACAAATGTGTTGAGGTCGAGCATGATAGAAAGTCACTTGATTACTAGTCAATAATGCAAACTGTTAACAAGCGCGAGAGAAAACACCAATAATGCCAATGGCTCTCAAGTTACTGTCTAGTACAATCCACTGAGTGTGAAAAATGAGCTGAAGTCGAACACTCATTGAGTCACCCAATTGAAGACCAATGATGAATGTCTGTCGTCAGGTGTGAAGAACTTGCCATTGAGGCATGCAAGCTCCAAGGTACCGAAGGGGATCTCTAGATCAATCACCTGGATAATGAGCTGACATCGACAGGAGACGATCCGTCGTAGGAGGGCCATGATGTTTCCCCCATCAACGATGCGAGATAAGGAACAAGTGGTAGATGGTGAAACAAAGCATCAGAAGAGGAAGTAAGGGTGTGAACTGAAGAAGGATTATACTCTTGAACATATCGGTGACATGACTCCGGAATGTGGCAGAATTTTGGTAATAAGGGATTAGAGGTCTGACGGAGACAACATGGATCAGATGGAATGAGGCAAAATGACAACCCAAAACCCCGGGAGGCCAATGACGATGTGAGGGTATCCCAACCCGATGAGAAACAAAAGTGTTGATGTTCAAGAGTGACTAGCTACCGTTGGTAACAAATGACGACTTCCAAATTTTCCCCCACCATTGATGGCGAGTACCCCAATTACTTTTGAAAAACAAGCTTGAAGGGAATAGCATATGCTTGTAATATAAGTTCGACCTTCGGATGAATCCAACCTAGTAATAGTTTAACAGGCCCTAGGAAGGAGAAGCTCGAGTCTCGTCATGGTGACGAGTCCAATGTCGTCAGGGTTTAACGATTCCGATATAGGGAAAACTCAACATCTTTTTCATGTTTAAAGAGTTTGAAAAAGACACAGAAAAGAAAACTCCCGGGGGGTCCTTTTTCGTAAATTTGTGTCCTTCGAGCCCTAAAAAGTATAAAGTAATACTCAAGAGATCCACTTGATCATTACAATCAAGGAGTACTTTTCGTAATTAGCGGCCCCGATCCGAAAAAGTAAAAAAGCGATCGAAGACACATCGTTTCATAACTAGTATCGAAATGAAACGACAAAAGTCTGGCAATATTTTCATGTTTATATGGTCAGAAAAGAGCTGAAGGGACCACCTTTTATTCCATTTAATAAGTTAAAAGGGAAAAGACTTGTAGAAAATGTGGACCAAGCATATATGAATCATTAAATGTATCCGTTGTCCCTGTTCTGCACAGAAAAACCACATCATAAGATCCATTCGATACAAATGAATTATATATAAGGAAATTAGGTTAAAACTCAAAACCCTAAACCAAAAACTTAAAATAAATGGTGAAACCTAAAACCTATAGTGCAAAACCTTGATATTTTGGAAAAATCACTATAAAAAGGGTCATGTTAACTCATTTTTTACATTTACACTTTGAGATGTTTACCTTTGGTGATTTTGAGTGTAAACCTATGCGAAGTTTAGAGCTTGATTCCAGCATCCGTAATCAACCATCCCGCCCGACACTCCTACCAAGTAAGTAAACCATCTTTTGCGCTACATTTCCATCATTTTTAAGTTCAATTTCATATTCCACAGGGGGATTTCGGGAGGTTTTTTGTTTCAAATCTGCTTCTTGGTCATCGTGGAAATCCCTCATGGGTTAGTGACGATCAAGCATGCTAGCACACACCACCTTCGGGGTCGTTGCTAGAGATAGGTGTACTGTCATGAAAATCGAGGAAAAAAATGAACTCTTATTTTGAGTCGTCCCTACTGTTTGAAAAACAGTTGCGACGACGCTTTAAAGATTGAATTTTTTATAAATTGTGAATTTAAGCTCATGAAAAAGATTCTAATTATTTTTTCCTTCAGTGAGCACAATAATGGCATTCATATGGCAAGAGAGAACCCATGATGACAACGATGAATAGAAATTTAATAACCCTGAGTGTAGAAGAGCTCTACATGATTGTGGATTATTGAAATTTTTCCTTACACCACACCTTCAGGCACAACCAGACTTGCTCGAGCTGCTGATTCACTCTTGGAACCTGACAGAGGGGAAGTTCGTCATCCGTGGTAAGGATATTGAGTTTGACGTGACAGACATATATTTCTTGACTGGTTTATCTCGTCGCAGTGAGAGACCAATTATGGAGGGTGTACGGGCTGCCGGCGAGACTCTTGATATGTTGATAGCGCAGGTGTGCCCAGGGGCACCCAAATCATCCACTAGCGGGAAATTACAGATTCCGACAGTGGGGGATTTGACCCTTCGCTCAGTACTATTTATGGTTATGAGAGTAATGGGCTCTCAAGAATAGCATGAGGCAACGAAGACCCATCTGCGGTTGGCCCTTGATTGCCTCACTTCGACCATGTATAATTGGGCTGACACATTGTCTGTTAACATGAAGAGGCAACTTACTAAGTGCTGACAAGGGGAGACCAAACAGTTTGGATATGGATCCATTCTGATACCGCTCATGCTAGAGCGAGTGCTATCACTTTAGCTACAAGATATGGACCTGTATGTGTCGGGATTGCGAGAGACTCGCATCACCCAATGGGCACATGTGATGCCACGAGGAGGTGGTGGTCAGCCAGTATCATGGGGAGTATTGTTTCAGAAGTGGCTGCATCATCAAAATATCATTGTCGAGGATTGGTCATATGCGGGCACACATTTCCGAGGAGATCCTGACATGCTGCTCTCACCTGGTGAGCAGTGGGATGAGGGAGGTAAAACACTTGGTCAAACACCACACTATTTATGTGTTTTGTTTTTTATATTGTTTTTGGATTTTCACATGCATATGTCTTAATTGTCGTGTCTATGTTACTTGCAGATGTGGGACCAAAGAGACTCGTGGGACTGGCTCCTGAGGCACAGAGGTAGGGCAATAGAGAGATGGCTCTGGCTCCCCTGGGCGACAATACAGGGGAGGAGATTGCCCGGAACCTCGAGGGTCTGATTGAGTGGGATCCCAGATTACAGGTGGATTGAGGAGGTCCTAGTGGAGTATCAGAGACATACTGTCGTGTGACACCTAGGATACATAGGCTCTTGAGATGAGTAGTGCGGACGGTGGTCTGATATAGGGAACAGAACCCACCACTATAGACACCTAGGTTTTATTTTCTGCTATTTTTGAGAGACATGTGTCTCATATGTATTGTGAACACAGACTCTATTTTTGACATACACACTTATTTTTGAGTGCCTTGGTGCACCACATGATATATATATATATATATATATATATGGTTTATTACTATGTCTACATGCTTTTATACAATGCTTGATTACATGTTGCATAAATGTCTGCCTAATACATGATTCGCTAATGTATCAGTTAATGTGTTTAATCTTCTTGGAATGTGTTGATATGTGATAAAATCAAAATTTCTTTTCAATAATCTGACACGTAAATACAACCTTAAAATCTGAGGATCTCTAATGGAATAACGCCCATTAAGTTGGTGGACAACAAGTTGAGAATCCAGATTCACAACCAATGCATAACTATCGAGGTTAACAACCTCGATCATTAATTCAATGACAACGCTATATTTAGCGACATTGTTTGTGGTGTAACCAAGAGAAAACACCATGAAGGTCTACTAACTCATCGTGAGGATCGTAGATCACCCATGCCACAGAGGAAAGGTTCCAGATACTATGGCAGGCACCATCAGCGAAACCAATGTAAGGTGTACCAGACATCTGCACAAGAAGTAAAAAGACACAATAAGTGGCAATTATGCCTACACACCAAGCCACACATGCAAACACATTGCAAACACACATATGTACATAGCAGATGCACGAAGTTCATGCATAATATTTCTTAAGATAAAGCCCATTCTGGGGCTTATCTAGAGGATTCCCTTCATAATCGATCAGCTCATAGGCCCCTTTTTGCAAAACACGTTTCACAATGCAAGGCCCATGCCACATAGGCTTTAATTTTCCTGCCCCCAGCTTATTATTTGCTTGATCATAGAGCAGGACTAGGTCTACTTAAACGGAAGAACGAGGGGTGACACAGCTTGGTAAAAGTGAGTTTTCACTCTCTTCTTCTGTGCTTCAATGACTAAAGAGGCTAGTCGACGGGTCTCGTCTAACTGTTCTAGGTAAAGAAGATGTTCTTCTACTAGAGTAGTGTTTGGGAGTAATTCGACAGCTAATTTAAGAGAAGGTATCTCACATCCAATTGGAAGGGTAGCCTCCAGACTGTAAACCAATTGAAATGGGGTGAATCTGGTGGCATCCTTCACTGAAGTACGGTAGGCCCATAAGGTAGAAAACAACATCAAATGTCAGTTAGACTTGTGCATGTCAATGGTGCGCTGAAGCATTGTGACCAAAACTTTGTTGGCAGCTTCTACTTGGCCATTGGCCTGAGGATAATATGGTGTCAAACTATCATGACGCAAGCCCAGCTGGGATGTTAACTCAGTCATCATATGATTATAGAAATGAGAATCGTTATTAGTGACAATAGCTTGAGCGACTCTGAATCGAGAAATTACATGATTGAATAAAAACTGAGCCACTATTTTACCGTCATTAGATAATGTAGGCATCACCTCATCCCATTTCGTGAAATAATCGACGGCAACGATGATATACCCATGCCCCCCGCCCGAGCGAAGGTTACAGGTCATATAATCAATGCCCCATTTCACAAAAGGGCCGAAGGTAATGACAGGGTGTAAAGGAGAGGGAGGTGCACACATCTTCCGTTGGTAGATTTGGCACACATGACAAGAGCGGACAACGAGAATGCAACCCTTAAAAATAGATGGCCAAAAATAACCATCATGAAGGATCTTTTGGGCAGTAGCATACCCGGACATATGAACACCATAGGGGATAGAGTGGTAGTCATTCAAAACTCGTTCGGCTTCCTTGAACGTCAGACAATGGCGGAGAATAGAGTCAATGGCGAGATGGTACAGGGTTTCCCCGATAATTCGATAAGGCTGAGAATGATGGTGAATACGTCACCGAGCATCCTTGAACTAATTAGGATGAAAGGAGTACGTCTGAAGGTAGACAATAATGTCCCCATACTAGGGATCGAGGGTGCTAATCAAGAACAGAGACTCGTCCGGGATATGGTCCTCGAATCGAGAGGGTGCGGTGGTGGATGGTAGCGAGCAGAGAAATTCAGTGAAAATGAGAGATTTCTTAGACTTGGCTGTAGTAAACTCCAAATCAAACTCTTGAAGGATGATAATCCATTTCGAGTATTTTCCCCCTAGCAACTGACGTGACAAGATGTACATCATCAGGTTGCAGTCAGAAATCACCGTCGTTGTACGCAATAATATATAATGACAGAAACGTTGTACTGCATGAACGACTGCCAACGCAAGCTTCTCAACATAGGCATATCGAGTTTCCATGTTAAGTAAATTACGACTGAGATAATAGGAAACATGCTCGGTACCATCATCATCGTCTTGAACCAAAACCATGCCGATAGTGCTATCGGTGGTGGCCAGATAAAGAGTATAGTCGCGTTGATAATCAGGCGGACGTAACAACAGAGCAGAAACAAGGAGTGCCTTGAGCTGCTCAAATGACTCTTGCGTAGCGGCATCCCAAACAAAGGAGGTATCCAGCTTTAATAATCGTGTATAGCCTTTGGCAACTTCAGCATAGTTTGGAATAAAACGATGTAAAAAAATTGATTTACCCTACAAACTCTAAAATTGTTGCAAAGAAGTGGGAGGAGGAAGATTCAAAATTGCTTCAACCTTGAGGGGATCTAGGTGGATACCCTGTTTGGAGACGACGAACCCAAGAAGTTTGCCAGATTCAACGTAGAAGACACATTTATGCGGATTAAGATGGAGATCGTAGTGTCGAAAGTGAAGAAAAATTTCGCGGAGGTGATTTGGATGGTCATGGCGCTTTGCTGAATGAGCCGAAAGGTCATCCAAGTAAGGCTGCACAATGTGATGAATATCATGAAATGCATAAGACATTGAACATTGGAAGGTAGCACCAGCATTTTTAAGGCTGAAATGGAGTTTCTTATAGGCGAAGGTACCCCACAAGTAGATGAAGGCGGTTTTTTGTTGATCCGCTGGCGATATATTGATCTAGTTGTAACCTGAAAATCCGTCCATAAATGAATAAATCTCACTTCCAGAACAATCGTCAATGAGCTGGTCAATGAAAGATGTAGGATAGTTATCTTTGGGACATGCACGATTAATATCGCGGTAGTCTACACAAACCATAATAATGCCCTGCTTCTTGGTCACAGGGACAATATTAGAAACCCAATTAGTGAGTGGGATAGGGTAAATAAACCTATCTTTAAGAAGTTTTTCAACTTCTCTTTTAATAGCTGCAGCCTTTCGGGGGTGCACAGGGCGTAAACACTGTCGAACAGGTTTAGCACCTAGATACGAGGTGTTTCATGCATCAC
Organism: Pinus taeda; assembly: GCA_000404065.3. NCBI lineage: Eukaryota > Viridiplantae > Streptophyta > Pinopsida > Pinales > Pinaceae > Pinus > Pinus taeda. Next base: position 35,654 of record APFE030719640.1, read on the forward strand.
GATACTAGGATCAATGCCGGGCTTCTCTTCGTACGACCAAGCAAAAGTCACGAAATTCTTGAAAAATATCAGTATAAAGTTGAATCTCCTTCAGAGTACAGGTTACTCTGATGTGAATATGCTCGACAACCCTGAAGGAGCTTGGGCTAAGTCCTCAACAATGTTATAGTGCTGTGCAACACGATCATTAGGGTTGTAGGAAGACTTCCGGAGCACTCCTTCGAGAGGAGGTTGAATGACTGACTTGGTATTAGGCCGCTCGATATGGAGTGGACCAGTATTGGACGAAGGAATACTAGAGGGGACTTCAATTTCCTTCTTGGTAGGTGAAGGATATTCTTTTGACCGTGTATTGATATGGATGGGAATCGTCCCAGCCATGAAGACTTGAGAGCCGAAGGTGGAAGAGGATTGAGGTTGATCAGCCACCATTTGAGTTTGTTGCGAGGGAAAAGGCTCTTTGAGCATAACAGGGGTCCTAGGGGCGCCTTTTAGCAAATGACTAACCTCGGATCACCTAGGCCAGTATTTAGTACATTGATCCTCGTCGCAGATGAAACAAGGATACTTAAGCCTGCGCTTGGCACCTTCTTCAGCCGGAGGCTTAGGGGGATCCTGCTTTGGTTGATCTGCTTTATTCTTTCCTTTTCCCTTCTTCTTACCTTTCGAACTTTTATCCGCTGCGGTGGACTAGACAACGTTAACTTCAGAAGTTTTACTAGGATAGGGTGGAGCCTGAGAACCATTTTTGTTTGGAGCAGTAGACTTTTGCTTCGCAGAAGATTTTCTAGAGGACTCATTAATGGAACCAATGACACCATCAATAGATGGAATTGATGGAGCTTTAGAAGTTTTGGGTCACGGAGCATCAGGCAAATAATCTTATAGTGTACCAGACTAGGAGTAAACCAAGTCAAGATACAGAGCACGCATAATAGCTTGCTCTTCAGTTACACATGCCCTCATAGTAATGTCACGGGCTATCAGACCAATGAACAAGGATGTAAACCAGTTAGTCAGAAGCTGATCAGGGATCCAAAACTTAATTAGATGACACCGCCTCCTCCATTCATGGATATGATTGGAGATATGTATGGTCGTGTCCTGTTTCAAGGATGTCAGGAGGTGTGCGCCCGTTTCATATCGTTGATGGAGCTTTGGAAGTTCCAGGTCGCAGAGCATCAGGAAAATAATCATATAGCGTGCCAGACTGGGAGTAAACCAAGTCAAGATACTGAGCACGTGCAATAGCTTGCTCTTCAGTTACACATGCCTCCATAGAAATGTCCCGGGCTATCGGACCAATGAATGAGGTTTTAAACCAGTCAGTTAGAAGTTGATTGGGGATCCAGAACTTAATTAGATGATGACTCCTCCTTCATTCATGGATATGATTAGAGATATGCATGGTCATGTCCTGTTTCAAGGATGTTAGGACGTGTGGGCCCATTTCATATCGAATTGGCAACTGAAAATAAGTTAAAAATGACATAGTAAAGTCCTGAAAAATTCCGCGAGCTATCTCAATATACCATTTTGCGGCAAAGCCAGTGAGAGTTCGTTGAAACCGATGGAGTTGGATGGAATTGTCAAGCCATGAATTATATGAACACCATAGGTGATAGGTCATGACATGAGCTTGGGGATCTTCTCCATACTTACCATCGACTTTGGGACAATCACTGGGAATCTTAGTCAGAACTGGTGGCCAATACAAATTATGAAGAATAGGATCATTTGTCAGTTTGGACACATCCGATAGTTCCAACATCACCAAGAAAGGTAATTGAGGGTTGAAGGACATCTAAGGCCACAGGTAAGAAGGAGTGTTAGAGTTCCATCCAGTTCCTGATTACCCCATTGATTTTTCCCAGACAAATTTGGCCCATAAGGGTTTTATCTGTAGGGATTATAAGTGTAACTGGATGGTTGCCCCTGGTTTTGACCACCAACAACCCATTGATTACCAACTTGACCAACAAGAGCAACGTATGGTTGCTGAAAATTCTGATACGAATTAACCTGTGGCTATTGATAATTTTGGTATGGGGCAATTTGAGGTTGCCCTTGGGGTTGCTGGAAACCATATGGCGATTGGGTTCCAAACTGTGCCTGTGGTCTAGGTTGCATTTGATAAGCAGGTTGGGTTTGAAAGCCAACTTGAGTTTGGAGACTGGATTGGGTCTGGAGCCTAGACTAGGTCTGAAAACTAGGTGGAGCTTGAGAAACAACGAGTGTTTAAGTGCCCGATTGAGCGGGTCTAGACGGATGTCCTTACGTAAACTTAGGCTGACCCATCTGGGTAGGAGGTTGGCTTGGTTGAGACTGAGGTTGACCCATTTTCTTAGAAGGTTAAGCTTGCTGGGTAATGGGTTGACCTTGCAGAACTAAAGGCTGTCCTGATTGACCAGATGGTTGAGCTGGCTGAACAATTGGTTGGCCTTGCTGGATTTGAGGCTGACCCACTTGTCTAGAGGATGGACCAAGCTGGACAGTAGGTTGGCCTGGCTGAATTTGAGGCTGACCTACTTGCCCAGAGGGGTGACCTTGCTGGGCACTACGTTGACCTTGTTGGATGTAAGTTTGTCCTGATTGACCAGAAGGTTGCCTAAAGTAAGTAAAAGAGGAACCACTAAAGGCCGAAGGTTGTCCTTGTGGGCTGACAGGTTGCCCTAAACAAGGTTGCCCATAGTACGATTGTTCGTAAGACTGCTGCCCATAAGACAACTAACCTTGATAGGGTGGACCTTGAAAAGTTGAACGCTGTGTTGAGTCGGGCCCTAAGCAACAGATAATGGAATGGAAACCTCAACCGCTGGCTAAGATGGGATAACTCCAGGGTTATAAATATGGGCTCCTTGAGAATCATAGTAATGAAATGGATTATGTGGATTTGGATTCTGAGGAGCATGCATGTACTGGTCATATGTTCACCCTGCTGAAATGGAACTGGAAGAAGGTGGGGCACTATGGGTGGGATTAACAACTCCAGATGTTGATGCTGACGGACCACCATTGGTAGGACCAATTGAAGGTCCGGAAATAGTGTTCACGACCGAAGATGTAGTGATGACACTAACAACGGGAGCTGAAGAAGCCACACAAATAGTCGGAATAGTTGGGATAGATGTGACAGTCACATTATGAATCTGGGGTGTGAAAGGTTCTAAGGTCGGAGTGATGGTACGAGACCACATGGAACTTGTAAGGGGAGACCTAGAACTCATGATATCAGCCAAATCATGGTAGCGTAAAGGCAATGTGCTACCAAGAGGGGTGACAGAAGGGTGAAGTTTCCGTAGGTATAGGGATTTAACCACTTTCCATAAAGGTCTCTTCACCAGAGATGGGGTTTGTCTCATCCATGTCAGAGGAAGACATTGGGACCGAAACACCAGAAGGAGTAATGAGGAAATCTTCTTCGGAAGGTTCCCAGATAGGGTTCCAATGAATATCATAAAACTCATCTTTCGAAGTGTGAGAGTTAAGCGGTTGAATACTCAGAATAACAGGAAGAGTATCACTAACAACCGGTACCTCAGAAGCGACAGAAGATGGAGAGCCTTGGTCACTTGGTACGGGAGATGGGATTGGTGATTGTGCTTGGATGATTACCTCAAAACTTCTAGGGAAAAATATACGAGTAAGGAAAAAAATCATATGCAAACTGAGACGCAATCAAGATTTAACAAGGTAAATGTGAACGTGGTCGAAGAAATTTTATGACGCAGGAACAAAACTTGACCTTTTCATCTTTAAAGAGTTGAGAAAAGGACAAAATATGACTCTAGTTGCCTTCAAATATTTAATGAGTCCGAAAGGACAAGTGCTTAGATGGACCTTTTCTTTTAAGGAGTCGAAAAGGAATGAAAGTGACTACTCTGGAGAACTAGGCAAAAGGTTTACCAAACAACCCGTAAAACTACATATACACCTTGGTGATCAAATGAAAGAAAAAATGACCAAGGACTTTCCGTACAGCAGTCAATCTTCCCGAATGCTGTGTTCAGTGCGTTATGGTTTGTAAGGAGGTAGACATGGCTTCCTATGGATGTAAGATGATAACATAGTGGGGTCTCCTGATATATACTCGACAACACTGGGAGAACAAGTCCGTACTAGTAGCTATTGAGTCACAGAAGGAGGAACCACCCAACCTTAAGTGCAAACAATAGTGACTAGGTTTAGAAACGCCGGAGCACGTCTCTAGCCTAGATCTCTAAATAATGTATGTTAAGTTCCAATGCGTTGTTAAGTTCATTCAATTTATTTTAGAGTTGATCTTTAATTAGGTTTCAGTTTCCGGGCCCTACCCTATGTATATCAAAACCCTAGGTTGCAACTAGAATAAGTAAAGCATCTTTCATTTTGATGAACACCTACTTACAGAAAGGTAGAAAGTTCATTCCCAAACCAAGACAAAACCAAGACAAGCAAGTGCAAGCGCTAAGAAACACAATGCATTAACACACCAATCCTACATTGCACCGATACTAATAATGATAGATTTAAAGTTCGCTTTCCAATTTCTCAAACATGAAAATTTGAAATGCAAATGTACTCTCACTTTTGTATACTAAATGAATGCAATTTTTTGATTTTGAATGTTTTGAATTTAAAGGGACAAACAAGAAAGTGTGAACTGATCGATCCAAACAATTGTGATCTATGCTTGGTAGTGAAGAAATCAAAGAAATATCAAAAATTGGTTCAATAATCGCCACTAAAAATCAACTAGAAACAAGCAACGAAAAAGCCTCAAGAAAAATCAATAAGATGGTTGTAGATGAACCTTGGATAAACAAGCAACCTAGACAAATGATTCAAAAACTTGAAAGAGCTAGGTCACAAGGCCTAAAAACACAAGATTCACTTAATGAACCAAAGAGACAGTACCCTAACCAAAAGCAATTAAAACAAGCTAATGGGCGAGAGGAAAACAACAGGGGATAAATAAGATTGGTGAATTCAGGAGGTGAAGCTGTAAAAGCTACATACACAAGAATTGTCGTGGGTATAATAACCAAAAACTAATGATGATAAGCCAGTAGTCACAAAAACAGAGCGACATCGTTGCGGGAGTACACCTATCTTCCGTGACGTGTCGATTTCAGGGATAGTCGCGACTGTGCGACAGGATTTAGCGATGCATAGGTTTACAAAGTGAAGACAGGGCGATGTCATCGCGATTGTTAAGAATTTTTTAGTGACGAGCTCGAAAACAAGGAAAAACAATTGAAAACTCACAAATAAACACCAGGCTATTCTTCTAGATAGTAAGGGGAATTCCAAGATTGACCTAGGTATCCCAAAAAACTGATGGTTTAACCCGAAAATTCAAGAGACACTAAATCAAAACCAAACAAAATCAAACAAGAGAAAAACATACAAAGGACTCCCCAGTGGAGTCGTGAACTTGTGAAGTAAGAAAGTGTTCCCTCTGCGAATAGAGGCAACCCCTCTAGCCCTAGAGTGGTTCTAGTCACAGAAAAGACTAAACAACAATCGATTCCCTTAAATAGTCATCATTGGAGGCCAACCTCAAACCAGTGGTTGATGAAGTTCCATTGCGTTGCTCCAGCTTCCATTTCTTTTTCCTCGATGAGCAATCAACCTGAAACACCACAAGAAAACAACAAAGCACGTAATCGAGAAAAACAATGATTTATTTACCTATAAGGTTAAAAAATCATAAGCTATCAAGTAAATTGTACACAAGATATAGGAAATCATCATTTATTATATTAAAATGAATCAAGAGCAAAGCTTACAACCAAGTCTTGACGTCGCAAGCCCTTTCGGAGGGTCCAGCCAGTATGTTTCTTCAAGCATTCACTCTCAAGGATGGGTCTCCCAAATAGACAATATCTCTCTCTCACTCACAAGCTTTAATACAAGGTTAAGGCACTCCACAACCTCTTACCAAACTATTAGCAATCCCACACTTGTCACACTCACACCAAAGCTATCTACTAAACTCAAAAGAACCAGTAGCACTGCCCAACTAGAGAACTAGCATATCATAGCCATGGTGAGTGATTTTATAAGAGAAGGAGTCTCCATGAAATGAGGGAGAGGGAGCTTATCCTTAAGGGAGGTTGCAAAAGAGACAGAACCACCATCCCAGAGGAGGAAGGGTGACCCAAACGGACCCAACAACCACCTCTAGAGACATCCAGAAGGCTGACTGTTTGAACAAATTCGTCAAATCTGGATCATCGCCAGTCATGAGCTAAGTCTCAGCGATAGCATCGCAAGGAGGCAATGCATTCAGACCAATCATGGCAACAAATAGTTGGAGGACTTGCGCCGGGCCCTAAAATTCGACTGTCACAGGAAACAAGTGTACACCTGCGACGGTGCCATGATGAGATTATTCATGACAAGGGATCGTTGCGTATATTAATGGCTTAATCGTGACGAGGCAGAAAATTAGGGAACATAGTCAGTTCTTCAAGATCAAAGAGCATTGTTTATCATTTTTGCATAAGTGGGAAGATATGAACATGTTTATTTGATACATGACACAACAGAGGGACTGAGATGAGGACAATGACAAATTATTGTGTAACACCTTATCATCAATAGTGGAATGTATTAAATTATTTAGTAGTTTCAATACATCATCCTTTTGATCCATTTCAAACCACTACAATAAGGGAAATGATGTTATCTTCAACTACAAATTGACCTATAGAATGATAAATAACTGCAACTATTAGATGAGTAGCAGGATACTAATATCACCAAGTCATTGTAGCAGATAGCCTAGTACCGATTTCAATGTAGCAAATGACTTGCTGCTTCAATGCACTTACTTCTCAAACTACTCACACTTGCAAAAGAAGATCCAATATTTGCAAATGGAATTTGTCTGATAGTTCTAGAGCCTACTTATAAAACATCTTTTCATTCAAGATTCACAAATGCAATCATATTTTATCACTAAGTTCACTTTAGTAATTTCTCTAAATTCACTTTAGAATTTCTGGTGTTTAATGGAGTCTCGCCCCCTAAAATTTACACATTGGGAAGTCCCCTACTAATAAGTGCTTGCATGATGTATTGGCGAGATGTAATGTGCTCTTAACTGTAAAAAAGAAAGCTCAGTTCAATTCCGAAGACATTGATGAAGACCTTACTCGCCTTGTGAAAGGTCTTATAGAGTCATTGAGGCATTTAGTTGCAAGATCAGATTGTGCCGCTAGTGATATAGAGGCCCTCCTCTCTTATACAGATTTGCTTGCAGATGATAACAATTATGGGAGATTTAACATAAAACGGTATAGCTTGGAGAGCTACATGTGACTGGACGCAAATCTTCTATGTAGGTTATTCAAGCTATGGGATACAACGACCACAAAATATTGGACAATGATCATACATTGTTTGGTCTAGGTCCGCTCCACTACTTATTTTGTTTCCTTAGTCTTCGCTCTTAGTTGACCTTAGCATTCAAAAAGCACCGCATTCAAAAAGACACAGCGCAGGAATGATCCCATCTACCGACGATAATTTTGAGAATCAATATTGACAGAATTGTGCTCAGCCACAGATTCAACCAGCTTCTTGGGGTTCGCTCTAGCCCTTGGTTCTTGGACCAGTGAGCGACAAGATTCCCATATGAAAAGGGTACCAAGCGGTTAAGGTGATTCCTTCTAATCAGATAAGGGGAAGTCAACACACAAATCCTTATCAGCAATAATCCCAAATTGGTTCACTAGACCTCCAATTGTATCAATCCCGCCTTTTATCAACAATGGTGAAATCTATGAATATAAAATATCAGAACTTTTGTTCCAACCTACCACTTACCACTACGGAACAGTAGTTCCTACCTCAAATGGATGGATGATGAATTACATACATTGATGATTCACCATTTGAGGAGCTTTGAAAATGGTGTTGTCTGCAAACATTGCCAATCAACATCAATCTCGACAACAAGTCTGACGGTGGGCATTATTATGCACTGAACAAAGAGAAAATATTGCAGAGATAGTAGGGGCAGGACAACCAAATGAACATTGATAATTTATGAGCACCCAAGCTCTATTTAAATTCTGTTTCTCTTTCTAAAGGAATCTCTAATACAACGGCCAGGTCAAACTAGTATGGAGGTTATTCGTAATGAGCAAGTATGACTAACGTTATTCAAGGAAGCTCATACAAGGTTGGCAGGGAATGGAAACATGTCAGAGAATTTGGTGTTATCTCAGGTCACAGAAGGTCACATAATGGTAGATGCGAGACATGCACAAAGATTTGAGTAATTTGTTTCAGATTTGTTAAGGAAAGGTTCTAGGCCAACAGAAAATTGAAAGACTGACACTAAAGAAAGAGCGTTAGGATTCTGAAGAGCATTTCTTGGAAGCTGGCTAGAACATTAACCTCTACGCCTCGGTGACTGCCCAAATGCATAAAGCAACACAAACTCTACAACATTCCAATTAAAAATACCCTTCCAAACTCTCCATCTCAAAATCAGAAAACAAGTAACCACCGTCCAATCCTATGTTGCCTAATGAATCCAATAAATTTACCATTGAAATGCATAAAATTCAATTATCTTACATTAAAATTCTAGTCTCAGCATCAATTTTCAAGACATTGCAGCATAACACCAATGTGGGGAAAATACACGTGAGAAAACCTTGAAACCTTGCACAAATAACTAGAGACACAGGGATGCGCAAGTTTATGCAGGCCACACAAAAACAAGTGGCTCACAGAAGATTGAGAAGATTATGAATGTACCTACTCTAATACCATGTTAAACACATACATGGCGGAGGCAACATGAAAGATAAACATTATATTTCATTTTCTTATTCACAAGGATACATATTTATAATACATAGGAATGACCCTTGGTTTCATATTCCGAGTGGTCCCTTGGAATTCCTTTGGTTGTTTAGCTTCCACACCAACCCTTAGAGGATTAGTTGTTTAATAGAAACCAATGGTGTTATAGAGCAATGGCATTTACCATAGAATCAAAGGTCCAATTCAATTATTCAAATCTTATTATGCCTATGATCATAACAGGGGGAGAGACACAAATAAAAAAGGAAGTGCAGGCTATTATCGTGGCACCCCACATGAACAACAATAATAACCTTTTCATGAGCCAATACATTCCTCATCTATGAGATGAAACTCACAATATATGGCTTATCCCTGAAGTGATGCTCCCAACTCCATCGATGATTTTCGGTAACATTGTTTCCATTATGAGCAAGCAAGCCTACATTATTGCTCGCACATGTGGAAATTCACGAAAGCATTCTACTGGGCATGTGTTTAACGGCTTAGTCGGATTCTTGTTTAAGGACTGTGACAACAACCAAGCACTTAGCAAAAGGTGACCCAACATGATTATGTTAGCAAATTTGGAAATTAAACTATTTTGCAGGAACGTGGATGAGATCAAACCTTCTAAAACTGCAAAACAATCACCTTACTAAGGTGTCTAGAACTGAGATATCATTTTTCTGCAGACCAGGAAAGGAAGAGAGTTGAACCGTGTTTTTGGGATGCACACTAATTGTTTGACAAATACCACGAATCAGTTGTATAACAATTGAAGTAATAGTTCCTGCATGTGCAGTATTTTTACAAGACCTCTTATGGACTTAGACATGGACGTCAACCAATTCTTTGAAATCTTGTCAGAGCCCCCAGCTTCGCTTGAACCCGCAATAATAGTGGATGAGGGTGAAGGGGTGAAAATTGAAACTAGGGTTCATGAAAAAGCCATGGAGTTAGATTTCTCATTCTGGACAACCCAAGTAAAACAAACGATGCAGAAAATGGAATTTCTGGAAACTGAAAACAACAAGCTCCGTTCAGAAATACACACCCTCTCTACTAGAGTTTCGAAGGTGGAAGTGATCTGAATTTAAACAAGAATGCAAAAAATTATAGATATAACCATAAATACAAAGATGTAGTGGAAATAACACTTGATTTCATTAATATCAAATACTAAAATATGCTTACAAACATAATGGAAATAAGACTAGCTCAGGCGATGGTAATTTATCTCTTAGAATAGATGTGGCAGATACATGCCTCCAAACTATTTTACAATGAGGCTCAAGGGCCTATTTATTATTGAAAAACATGAGAAAACCCTAAACAACCAAAACCCTAACCCGAGGAGGTGTAACGCCGAGAGTTTGTGGGCCTTGCTGGGGTTAGTTAGGCAACCACTTCCCAGGGTCATAACTTGGTCACATTATCTCTATTTGGCGCGTACGATACCTTGTTGGAAAAGTCTCTTTGAGTATTACAAGATTTGTCGCAAGCTCGTACCTTAGGTTACGAACTTGCGGCAGACCTAAAAAAAAAGGTCGTTTAGGGTGTCAAAACTGCTCTAGAAGTTCAAGACCCAAAAAACTGCTAAAAATAATAAATGTTGAAATAGATAAGGAAACAAATGAAACTGATTGTAGGTGTAGGTAGGATAGGTGGGTGGTCACCAATATCCACCTGGATCATTCCTGCCCCCTTAGGAAGCAATGGTCCCCATTACACGCAAAGCCCCCATGAGGTAAGGAAATTTATGTTGAACTTGGTCCCTGGTGAGCCACTTGCCTTGGTGCAGGAGTTGTCCAGCTTTGACAACCCGATATAGTTGGATCTTCTGCTCATGATTTTTCTTGACCTATGTATCCATAATATGATCAGGTTTGGCTTGTTCCATGTAGTTTGGGTTTAACTGTGTTAGTGTGAGTTGTTTTTCAATGTTTGATGTGTCCAACAATGGTGGGAAGTATGGTCAAGGGCGATCCACATTGAACACTAGGTGCATGCCAAGGAATGGGGGAATGCTAAGCTCAAAAGCATTGTCCCCCACAACCATGGTAATGGTGTAAGGACTATATCGGAGTGGTCCGAGATTTCGATGGGCTTCGGTAAGGCATTCTTTCTGCAAATGTAGCCAGACTTTGTCACCCACCTAAAACTTGTGTGGCACCCAATGTTGATCATGTCGCTACTTGTACTTGGCATTGACTTCTCTAGGATATCGTGAACCTGTTGGTGGATGTGTTGGATGCATTCAATAAATCTGGTCGCTTTATCAGCCTCAGACAATACATGTGTGGATTATGTCTAAATAGTCGCATGAGGCATGGAAACATCAATCAGACACAATGGTTGAAATCCTAGATCCACTTGAAAGGGATTGCAACCAGTCGAGCTATGGAGAGCTCTATTATAACTGTGTTGCACATATGTAAGACTCTCATCCCAGGTTCAAGGATGCTTGGAGTTTTATATGCGGAGTACGTGCACTATCATCATATTGACGACCTTCATCTAGCCATCAGTTTGGGGATGGAAGGTAGTTGATTTGGTGAACTTGGTGTCCAATAGTGTCTAGAGTCTTGACTAGAATGTGCTCAGGAACCTTCTATCCCGATATCGTATAATGGTTTGTGGGATCCCAAAATGTACCCATACTCGTTCAAAGAAGAGTTTGGCAATGTCCTCTAATGTGATACTCTTCTTGTAGACTGCCAATATAGCCATCTTAGAAAATATCTTCACAACCACAAATACGCAATCATTACCATGCTTGGTAGAAGGGAGGCCAGACATATCGTCCATGGGGATGGATTCCCATGGCTGGTTGGGAGTAGTCAGAGAAGTGTACAGGCCTGGCTTCTTTATGGTTGGCTTAGCGATGACGCATGCAGTGTAGGATCTGATATATTTCCCAACATCTAGTTGGAGTTTGGGCAAATAAAAGTACTTTTGTAGTACAACCACAATTTTCTCCACACTAAAGTTTCATGTGACCTAACTGTAGTGCACCTCCCAAATCATCTTGGCATGCTCACTTGAAGGAACAAAAAGGTGGCCCAGGTAACATAATAATGGGTCATGGATTTGGAAATCTGGAACTTGCTTTCTAGCTACTAGCATCTGGTAAGTTGAGGCGAACTCTAAATCATTTTCATATAGTTGCGGCCATTCGGAGGTCTCGTGACCACAAGAGTTGAGAATCTTGAGAAATGGACATAAGAAATTCCAGTTTAATTTGTCCTTGAATTAAATTAAGAATTAAAATCGAATTCTATTCTCATAACAACTTGTAGATAGTTAATTAAGTTTAATTAGCTTAGGAATTTACAGTTGAAAGTCTTTCTGAAGTCATGTATATGTTCTCCCTAAGTTTTAGGGGTCCAGTATGAGTTTAAATTGAGTTGGAAATTAGATCACTCAATTTACAGAGTTAAGTTCAATTAAATTAGTTCCAAACTGTTTGAGGAACTAATAGAGAGTTAACAGTCAGTTGGTTCACTAGTGCTCCACAAGTGTCACTCTAGTTAACTGAAGATTCCCTCATCAAAGACTCATGCATGCCGATTCTGAGAAAGACCTAGGTTAGACTAGAGTGCAGGGACAATGTACTATCAGTTGTATATTTACTGGAGTGTAAATACCATGCATGCATCAGAGATTGATCCTATGTTTGGATTGTGCAGTTTTGGAAGCATGAATTCCCTTTAAATACGGGTTATTCTTCCTAGGAATTACAAAAGAGATTATGAGCTTGGAGAGATGCAAAATTGGCTAAGTGTTGGCCAAGAGATAGCTTGTGAGATAAGAGAGTTGAGCATACTTGTGCGGAATTGTTCTAGTGAAAACAAGCTTTGTATCTTCACTCATATTTATGATATATGAAAAACAGATAGCGGGTTTTGAGCAGTGGCTTTCCCCATATATATCTTGTGTTATGTGACATTGATTTATCTTCTTCTTGTTCAGTTTTCATTGATCTATTGGCTTCTGATGGTTGAAAGTAAGAGTCTATTCTTGTTTGTTTGTTTAGTAGATTTCATGAGCTTGTGAATCTACAGGATTTTATACATGGTATCGGAGTTGAGAACAATATACTAGAGGAGATTTCGAAGTTTTGAGATTTGGGTTACAGGTGAAATTTGAATTTGCAATCAACAGATGGTGTTCTACAGTTTGTGGCTCGAGTATGCCTTGGAAGGAAACTCAAATTTTATAGCATGGAGGGAAAGAATGGAGGCTGTGCTAGAGGATAATGGCTTGAAAGAATTCATTGATCAAGAAATTCTGAAGATAGCAGCATTGAGTGCACATAATTTGGCCGAATGGAAGAAGTGTGTGACAAAGGTGTGGTGGATAATCCTTGAGGGAGTTTGAAACCACATTGTCTCGAGTCTCCGTGGCAAGGAAGCTCTCTATGCTATGTGGAAAACATTGACGAACTTGTATAAAAACATCAATGACCAAAGTAAATTGGCACTGAAGGACAAACTTCGAAAAATCGAAATGGAGAGAGGCAAGATGATTCCAAAATACTTGACCAAGTTCACGTAGTGTCATGATGAACTTGGAAGTGTTGGAATCACGGTTGACAAGGAAGATATGATGAGTCTTGCTCTTTTAGGACTCCCAAAGAGTTGGCATAGTTATCAGGACACTGTTAATGATCGAGAGAAGCTATCAGATTGGGAACGACTGTGGTTGCATTTGATGTAGGAGGAGATCAGGAGGAACACTAGGGATGGCTCTTCATCAAAGACTGATGATGAAGTGATCCGAGTTGACTCAGCTCCCGGATTTAATCAATATCTTTTACTTTAATGATGTTGTTAGAATTGCAATTAAAATAACATAAAGGAACATAAATGCATGTTGTAAAGAAGAAGGAACATGAAAATCATCAGCAACATAATACGAAAAACGTTGATAATAGAGTTCGTCCAGGAGGGACTACATCTCCAGGCCCCGATGTCAAGATGGTGTAGGCCGTTGCATTAAGTGCTGTTAATAGTGATGATGTACATAAGATGTGACGTCACTATCATACAAGGAAAATTTCCTCATGCAGGAGTGGCTCCAAGATATGTTTCGCTACAGGAACTCTCATTCAAAAAGGATTCCTATCAGTATGACATAACTCATGCATGATGATAATGGGCATCCCGTCCACATGGCATACAAGGGATCTCAATGCAAACATACATGGCGACAACATGAGTATCCCATCAACATGACGACAAAGGGACCTCAAACAAAGCATGATGAATCATGACAACAAGTACATCCCACAAATGATTCCGCCTCACATCAAGTAGGAAGCATGAGACAAGTAAGAAACAAGATCCCACATCAAACATCAAACAGGGATCTATGCAGCACAATGCATAGCAAAAAGAAGTGCATGAACATACTTCATATACCTCACATCCTAGGGCCATCTGAAGAAAAAGGATGTCAAATTGTTGAAGTTGGTTGTACCATCAATCTCGTTGCATCAAATCTCATGGAATGATTGCTCACACATTGAACGTTGACACCTACACTCCACTTTGAAAAATGGCCGAAAAATGAAATGATCAAATGGGAAATCTAAATGCATCATTAGATTTGTGGTGTTGAATAGTGAAAAATCAACTGTCAAATTTCTGAATTATGAGAAAATGATAATCTGGGGCTTAAGGAATCTCTTAGATTCCCCCTATATTCCTCAAAGATTCCCTCCTCCGGGTCATCTAAAAATCTGCTGCTCAGATCAGGAAACTAACTGTGTCATCAGGTTCGTGCCACTGAGAGGTGTAAGATCGACATAAAATTTGTCTAATTTGGACATTGCAAAATTTTCACCCTCCTGATAATTTCGCCCAATCATGGTTCCACATGTAATAAATTAATTAAAACAAATTCACGCCTTGATTTCCATGCACGCTCTTGGCTCCTCCATGTTGCTGGACACACTGACAAATGAGTTTATATATTATTTTGCTGGCAGATTCTTCAACGGAAGTCCCACTAGCGTGTTGGTAAAAAAAGGTTAATTTGTTAAGGGAGGTTGGGGAATCAAATCCTGCCTCCCCACAAAATCCTCGTACAGATGACCTTTTTTTGGGCGTAGTTTGCGTTAACCGTTGGACCCATTACCCATTGGGAAGAGTGGTTTGTTTTGGGGTGCGCGTTAACTAAATGGAGTCGCTTTTGTTTGGTTCGTTGGTTACGGTGGGTAGGTACATGGGGCTGCTCGGTGGGTGCCGACCCATGTGAGCCGGGTGGGTTCAATCCCTACCGGACCCGCATTAAGTGATGGTGTACATAGTGGTGTGGTTGGGGGGTGTAGGTGAGGTCCACCGGAGGTGGCCCGTCCACCCCATGTAATATTAAGTTTAATATGGTGCGGTGGAGGTTGGAGGGCTCGACAGGGTAATGGCTGTCGAGCCACATTTAAGCTTAAATCATGTTATGTGGTTGCGGGAGGGCCGAAGGGGGTCATGGCTCATCGGCCCATAAAAAAAAAAAGATTTTTAATGTAATTTTGGGTCTGACGGAGGTGGCGGGGGTCATGGCCCACCACCCAAATTATGTTATTTTTTTATATTTTTTTCTTATAAAACACATTTTCGAATTTTTCTAATATAGGGGATATTAGACAGATTAATGATCCGACAAATTCACCCACTTTCGGGAGCTAGGTTTCATGTCCCGGGGCCGATCAATTTGTAGGGCAATTAAACTTGGCCCATAATCCAACTTTGACCAAAACTTTCACATGATTGTTCTCCCTCATATGAGCTCGGATTGACGAACCGTTCACACCGCTGTGATTAGGATGACAAGATCTATGCTCTAGTCCTAGTTTGAAAGCATTCTGGTCACTTTGATTTTTGAGCTTCCATAAGCCCTCTTTGTCCTGTGTGTGTCCTTGGAGCCACCTAGATCATGAAGAGAATTGTGCCTTAGTGATTAAGGCAAAGAAGGGGAAAGGGAAAACTTCCCATTCCAAATCAGATTCTTATCATGGAGGTAAGAAGAAATACATGATGAAAGTTAAGTGCTTTCATTGTCATGAGCTGGACCATTTTGCTACAAAATGTCCACTCAAGAAGTCCGAAGTCCTCGGGAGGAGCGACGGGGGGGGGGGGGCTTTGGCCTCTCAATTTGAATTAGACTTTTTCCTCATTGCATGCATGGTGTCACATTGATGGGAATTGTATGATACTTAGACAGTGGAGCTTCATTCCACATGGTTGACGACAAAGAGTTATCCAGTGACCTAGAGGAGAAAGATCTTCAAATGCATATCGAGATGGGTGATGATGGGAAGTATAGTGTTATTGGATTGGGCACGATTACTTTTCAGAAGGAGCATGGGGCTCCACTCACCTTGAAGAATGTAATATATGTGCTTGGGCTGAAGAAGAACTTGGTATTTGTTGCCATGCTTGAGGATAGAGGCTATGATGTGATCTTCTCGAAAGGAAAGGTGTTCCTTCGACACATAGCCACGAGTCAAGTAAAGAAGATGGGGATTCGAGTGAAGAATCTCTATAAGTTGGAGGTAGAGGAGTGTGTTTCTTTGAGCACAAAAGAAGAAAGGGTGTAAAGCCGAGACGTTGGCGAGTTGTGGCACAAGAAATTGGGCCACTTGCATCATGGGGATTTGAAGATATTGCAGCAGATCTCTACCAGTATTCCTAAAGGTACGCTTGAGCAAGTTGATACATGCAAGGGGTGTACTTTGGGAAAATACATCAAGTCTTCCTTTCATGAGAGAGACAATCGAGCAGAGGCTATTCCAAAGCGAGTACATTCAGATGTGTGTGAACCATTCTCGACAACATCCACATCTAAACATAGGTATTATGTTATATTTTTTTATGACTATTCTCGTAAATGTTGGATATTTTTCATGTAGAAAAAGGATCAAACTTTCATAAATTTTTGTGAGTTTATAGCATTGGTGGAGAAAGAGTCGGGCAAGAATTTTAAATCTCTGTGGAGTGATAATGGTGGTGAGTATGTCTCAAACAAGTTTAAGAACTTCTCTGCAATGGAAGGGATTAAACGAGAGTTGACGACACACCATAACCCTAAACCGAATGGGGTGGCCGAGAGGAAGAATAGGAGCATAGTAGGGGTAGAGAGGCAATGTTGCATGGCCAGGGCCTACCACTACACTTGTGGGCTGAGGCATGCAACACAACAGTTTTATGTTCAGAACTATAGCCCACATTGGATACTTGAGATTAAGACACCAGAGGAGTCTTATTCCGATAAGAGGCCAAATATTGGTCACTTCAGGATTTTTGGGTCATCTGTATATTTCCATGTGACAAAAGATGCATGGAAGAAGCTTGAGTTGACAATAGAGTTGGGGATATTTGTGGGGTACACTGATGCACCTCACAACTAGCAAGTGTACTTTCCAACCAGCAGGATGACAGTGGTTCGCATGGATGTCAAATTCGATGAGGAGAAGGCTATCAAGTTTCGCTTGAGAGGGAGCTTGAGCTACACGCGAGAGAGGATATTTTGGATTTTAGATTACTGTGGTGTGGTTTCTGAGAGGAGTTCGAATTTTCCACAATGTTCATCTTTATATTGGTCGACGTTTCGAGTCTAGACCCAGACTCATCATCAGGACATATCAGTCCTTATGATGAGTCTGGGTCTAGACTTGAAACATCGACCAATATAAAGAGAGAGGATATTTTAGCTCCTAAGGTTGAGGAGCCTAATATTGATGTGGGGTATCCACATGCAGAGGATCTAGGAGTGGAGACATCCACTAAAGCAGAGTCTTCTAGAGTGCGAAGAAAGTGCACCAGAGAGACTGACAGATTGTTGGATGATGCATGGGAGAATGTGGGAGCACCCACTTCTCAGTGCAGGTAGAGGAGCTCACTTGAGAGGTACAGTCGATACATGGATCTTATGGGCGAATGTGTTGTGACAACGTCATATTCCTTTAAGGAAGCAGTACAACAACCGATTTGGGTTGATGCCATGGTGGAGGAGTATGACTCTATAGTTCGTAAAAATGTTTGGGATGTGGTCCCAAAACTAGAGGACAAGTTAGTGGTGAGCTCTCGTTGGCTTTGCAAGGTAAAGAAAGCTGCAAATGGTAGTGTGGAGAAGCATAAGGCTAGATTTGTGGCCCATGGCTTTTCATAGGTAGAGGGGATTGACTATGATGAGACCTTTGCTCCTGTTGCAAGGTACTCATCGATTATATCTATATTGACACTATCAACACAAATGGATGTGAATACAACCTTCCTTAATGGCATGATTGAGGAAGAGGTGTACATACAGAAACCTGAAGGTTTTGAGACCTTTGACCATGAGTTGCATGTGTGCCGGCTCAAGAGAGCTTTGTATGGGTTGAAGCAAGCACCCTGTGCTTGGTACACCAGGATAGATAGCTACTTCACTAGGTTGGGCTTCACAAAGACTGAAGCAGATACGAATCTGTACCACATAATGGTGGAAGGTAAGTTGTTGATCATTGTACTTTATGTTGATGATCTCACATTGATAGGTGATGATCAACTGATCAATTTTGCAAGGAGGACTTTGCAAGAGAGTTTGAGATGAAGGACATGGGGCTCATGCATTACTTTCTTGGCATGGAAGTATGGTAGGGAGATGGGGATTTGTTTGTGTCTTAGGGCAAGTATGCCAATGAGATACTCAGGAGATTCTACATGAAGAGAAACAAACCCATGGAGACTCCTCTAGCAGGTAATTGGAGGAAGGAGAATGTTACTTCAGGGGAAGCAATGGAAGCTACTGTTTATAGGAAACTTGTGGGTTCACTCATGTAATTGGTGAACACATGACAAGGTATTTGCTATGCAGTTAACCAACTTAGTCAAGCGATGGTTAGGCCTACCAAGTTGTATTGGAAGGCGACAAAGCATGTGTTGAGATACCTCGGGGGCACTTCTCAGTATGGATTATGGTATAGATAGACAAAGGAAGTGAAGCTTCAAGGCTTCACCAATGCAGATTGGGTAGGGAGTCCATCCGACAGGTAGAGCATGTCAGGAAGGATCTTCAGTATTGGGTTAACGACAATTTCTTGGTACAACAGGAAACAAAGATCGGTTGCACTCAATTCAGTAGAGGTAGAGTACATGGTTGCAAGTTAGGAAACATGTGAGGCCATTTGGATGAGGAAAATAATAGTTGGTGTGTTTGGTCAACAGATGGATCCAACTATGATTTACTAGGATAATAAGAATTGTATCAAACTCTCTGAAAATCCAATTTTTCATGATCAGTCCAAAAATATTGATAACTGATATCATCATCTCAAAGATTCTGTATTGAGGCATATTATGTTGTTAGAGTACATTGCCAGGGAGGAGAAAGATGCTGACATTTTGACAAAGGCATTGGCAATATGTAAATTCAAGTTTTAGAGAGACAGGATCGAGGTAGCTGATAATCCCTTTCTTGTTGAAAGGGAGTGTTGAGAAATGGCAACAAGAAATTTCAGTTTAATTTGTCCTTGAATTAAACTGAGAATTAAAATCGAATTCTATTCTCCTAGCAACTTGTAAATAGTTAATTAAGATTAATTAACTTAATTAGCTTAAGAATTTAAAGTTGGAAGTCTTTCTGAAGTCATGTATATGTTCTCCCTAAGTTTTAAGGGCCTAGTATGAGTTTAAATTGAGTTAGAAATTAGATCACTCAATTTACTGAGCTAAGTTCAGTTAAATTAGTTCCATACTGTTTGAGGAACTAATATAGAGTTAACAGTCAGTTGGTGCACTAGGGCATCCACAAGTGTCACTATAGTTAATCGAAGATTCCCTCATCAGAAACTCATGCATGTTGATTATGAGAAAGACCTAGTTGAGACTAGAGTGTAGAGACAATGTACTATTAGTTGTATTATTTACTAGAGTGTAAATATCATGCATGCATAAGAGATTGATCCTATGTTTGGATTGCATAGTTTTGGAAGCATGAATTCCCTTTAAATACAGGCTATTCATCCTAGGAATTATGCAAGAGATTAGTGGCTTGGAGAGCTGCAGATTTAGATAAGTGTTGGCCAAGAGCTAGCTTGTGAGCTGAGAGAATTGAGCATACTTGTGCGGAATTGTTCTAGTGAGAACAAGCTTTGTATCTTCACTCACATTTTTTGATATATGCAATACAGATAGTAGGTTTTTGAGCAGTGGCTTTCCCTAGATACATATTGTGTTATGTACCATTGATTTGTCTTCTTCATGTTCATATTATTATCATCGATCTATTGGCTTTCGCTGGTTGAAAGTAGAAGTAGATTCTTGTCTTTTTCATTAATACATTGCATGAGCTTGTGAATCTATAGGATTGTCTACAGACAACAGTAGCCAGTGTTGCAACTAGGGGTCGGTTGAGGCAGTCTACAATATGATTGGTGTTGCCCTCTTTGTATGTAATGTTCAAGTGGAATTGTTATAGATAGGTAGACCATTTCTGATGGAAATTGTTCTGCAACTTCCTATAACAATGCTCATGAAAATTCCATGTAAAAATATATAAATACCATGGATATTGGGACACGTATTCCAAGCTGAATGGTGGGAAAGACATC
Organism: Pinus taeda; assembly: GCA_000404065.3. NCBI lineage: Eukaryota > Viridiplantae > Streptophyta > Pinopsida > Pinales > Pinaceae > Pinus > Pinus taeda. The sequence goes on from APFE030719640.1 coordinate 56,052, forward strand.
CTAGGGGGTATTCATTTGGTTGTTATGGTTAAGGAAATTAAAAAATGAAATGGCTAAGGAATTAAAGAGGAAAAAAGGTATTTTGTCACATTTATTTATGAAAATGATGGAAATTAGGAGAAAAGGAAGGTGAAAGGCCATTGGTTTCATGTGAGGAGGAAATTGAAGGAAAATAATGGAAAATGAAGAAAATAGAGGCCTCATTAATAAAAAGGATTTTGAGGATCAATTGGTAGGCTTCTTCCTTTCAGTGTGAACCTTTTGCCACTTCAGTGTTAGAGCTCTCCTATTATTCTCTCTCTCTCTCTCTCATACTCTTGGATACATAGAGTTTTCTGTGAGCACTCTTAGAGGGTGTGGCATACTTGGATTCTTGGAGCAAGAAGGCAAAGGAAGAGCAGTAAAGTGCAATAAGGCATCAACATCAATAGCTACATTAGATTTACATGCAGGTACCAAGTTGCATGTATGATTTCTTCACTATTTTTGGCATGCATGGCACATGCATGTGGTTCTTGGTTGTGATCTATCATTGGCATGGATGAATACAGGGATTGACAGTGGATTGCCTAGCCTTTCCATTTCCTAGATAGACATGGTGATTATGGATTTACTTTCCTTGCTTTGTTTTGGTTGGTTCTCATGTTTCCTCAGCTTGGGTTGAGTTATTAGTCCTAGAAGCCCTGGTTGAACAAACACTCTAGAATCCCTGTAATAGCTTAGATTGAGTTACTAGTCCTAGAAGCCCTAGTTGGACAAACTATCTAGAAGCCCTATACCAGCTTGGGTTGAGTTACTAGTCTTGGAAGCCCTGGTTGGAAAAATTCTCTGGAAGCCTTTGGTGGGTTGAGTTACTAGTCCTGAAGCCTTGGTTGGACAAACACTCTAGAAGCCTTGTATAAGTTGTGGGTTGAGTTACTAGTTTTGGAAGCCTTGGTTGGACAAACACTCTGGAAGCCCTGTATAAGTTGTGGGTTGAGTTACTAGTTCTGGAAGCCTTGGTTGGAAAAATGATCTAAAAGCCCTGGAAGGCTTGGATGGAGACCAATCTGATGATGGCTTTTGGTGATGTACAACCGTGAGGTGGAATCACTGTATGATGGGTTGCGGTGGGTGGCCTTTGGAAGCCCTAGATGGGTTTTGATTGATGTGTTCTCTGAGATCCCACATTCATGATTGGAATATGGTACAAGGATGATTGACTGAAGAAAGACTTGGCTCAATCAATCTATGGTAGGGTGGAATCTGGTAGTCTCATCACTAGTTGGTTCATTTCATTTATTAATGAAAAAATTCATTCCCTTGATTTTCATGTGCAAATGTACTGATGTATACATATAGAGTTTGATGGTTGATATGTTTATTATATTTTTGTTCCTATTATGTTGTTTATATGCACAATTTCCCTGGAGGGTGTTACAGAGTGGTATCAGAGCTTCCAGGTTCAAACACTTGGACTAGATGGGCTCTATCATAGGTGAAATGAAAAACAAAGGTTAAATTTTAGACCTTTCTGTCATATCTGTTATAACGTTTCTTCTATGGCATATTAGAAGTTGAAAATTTGTCCACATTAAAGGTAAATCCCACTAATAATGTGGTAAAATTTTCAGATATTGGTTCACAATACTTTAGGAATTTTGATCTAAGGAAGACGACCTTCCTGAATACACCTTTAAACAAGTCATGTTGGAACTTCTGCAATAACTAATCTTCTGTAGGCTTTCAGAAGCTAAGGGGACATACCACTGATTATGTAGTAGAAATTACAGATATTGGGTCGCAATATTTTAGGAGATATGAGTAGAGGGAGTTGAGCCTTTTGAATGCTCCTAAAATCAGGCCTCAAACAAGTCACATTGACATTTTTGTTATAAATTTCCTTCTGGGCACTCTGAGGAGCTGATTGTTTTTTCACAATGAGGGGGAATCCCATTGATATTGTGATAAAATTTTTAGACATTTATTCGCTATATTTTAGGAGATATGACCAGTGGAAGTCGAGCTCTCTAGATACTCCTAGAATTGTGCACCAAATATGATTGTGTTGGTATTTGTGTTATAACTTTTCATCTATGAAATCTTAAAAGTTGAAACTTGAACCACAGTGAGGGAAAATACCACTGATCATATGGTTCAATTTCCATAACTTGTACTACTACAGTTTAGGATATATGCATTTAATCACACACTATATTAGTTTGCATGCAAAGTGTTTGATGAAATGCTTAAATGGTTCAATGCTTAATTGCATACAAATTGTTTGATAAAATACCCCAATCAGTGTGTTGTTTGTGGTTGGGGATAGTATTGATGTGGAATAGTATTTATGTAGTTGATATATGCTTACTTGTATGCAAATAGTTTTCTATATTAGTTTGCATGTAAATTGTTTGAAGAAATGCTTACATTCAAATGTAATAGTATAGTAGTTGTTTGAAGAAAATGTAAAAGTATGGTAATTGTTTGTAGAAAAAGTTTTTATTTTTTTATTTTTATTTATTATTTTATTTTATTTTATTTTTTTATGGGATAGTAGTGTAGTATGATAATATGGATGTAGTTGATCTATGCCTATTTTCATGCAAAGAATTTGAAGAGTTGCATGTAGGGAATTTGAAAGGTTGCATGCAAGGAATTTGAAAAGTTACATGTAGGGAAACATAAAAGTGCCATGTTTTTAATTATTATGTTACAAGTGGAATAAGTGCAATGTTTTTGACTTAGTCTCATACAAATGTATGAGAAATAAAAAATCAATTTATTTTCAAGTGTGATTAAATTTAGTAAAGATTTGGAGATCCCATTTACATAATTGGACATTCGAGATCAGACCATTATAGTAGCTTCCTCCTTCTACCTTGATGTGGACCATGGATAGTAAGGGGGTATGCTTACAAGTTTATAGTATTGGTGAATGCTGATTTCAAATTAATAAACATGATGCCTTGATTTTTGGAACATGTGACTGACCATGTATGAATTATATGCCGCTTACATGTTGATTTCATGATACCTACTTACATCCTTGTATGTTATGTTACATTTTTGAATATTTTGATTACATGTATCGGTCTTGTAGGTTGATTACAATAATTGATCGCTTATGTTCGACTACATGTGTTTATGCGTAGGTGTAGTTGATTTGGCATTGCTTATGCATATTGTTGGTTGCATGTGGCAATGTGTACAATGGAGTAATGGTTGTTGTCATGCGTGAGTTCATGGTTTGTGTACTTGATATGATCATGCATTGATAACTAGACTCTAGCTAGAATGATGTGTATATGGTTTTGTACTCACTTTCTATGTGTGTATATGCAGTTGTTATGCATGTATGGTTGTGGCTATGATTATGCATGTATAGTAGGTCAAACATGCATTGTCAAGTCATTGTATGCAATTTAGGTCATCATGATGCTATTGGTTGTTATGATGCTAATGAGCTAGTTGAGATAGAGGAAGGGATGCAAATCATCATAATGAGGTTGCAACATTAGACTTTGAGATAAGAGCAGATCGTCATACAGGTAATGTATGTTTGGCATGCAGGTACGTAATTTAAGGATTATTATATGCATTAGGGTTATATACATTAGGTTTATGAACATGTATTTGATGTTATGGTTACATTCATGATAGATGTTAGATGATTAGTGTGGTTATATGTACATGTGTCAAATAGTCAAGAATGATAGTAACTTGTAGTTGTATGCATTTCTATTGTTGTTTTATGTTACATAACCTGATGATTTGTATCTTGTTGATGAGTATGGTATATAGCTTATTGTTGTTATATGCTATTAACTTGATGATTAGGGTCATTTCAATGAGATATTGATGTTATAATTTTGATTGGTCATATGCATGATGGTTATGTTCATTGCCTTGAAGATCTTGATGTTATATGTCTTGTGTTAACCTAGTTTGACCTATGCAGATGGTTATGGTTGCGCTATTTAGGTATGCCAACATATTTTCCAGATGGTGTCATACTAATCTAGATTGACTTTGCATATGTGTATGAGTTTATGATGTGAACATATTAGTTAGTTACTGTTATGGATATCATGATTTATGTTTGAAATGATATGTTGTGAAGTTATATCGTGCTAACTAACTTGATTGTGCAGATGAGATAGCCTCCCCTGAGATACATTAAGGTGTGAGCTTGATTATGCCATATATTTGGTGCTTGACTGTTGATAATGTCATCTAGTCGATTTATTTAACATGGTATGAATCTGGATTTTAGACCTCTGTGGTTAATTTCTTCTGATTTGTTTGCCGGAGAATCCACAGTAAGAACCATTTTATGCCAACGTTTCGAATCCCAACCGGGATCCATCATCAGGACCATTTGAATGCTGGATAGAAGAAGAGCTGATTATAGGGAATATATAGTAATGAGGATTAAATTAAGATGAAGGTCGACTTATCATTTTAGGGAATTAATATTTAATTATTTATGAGAGATCGGCTATATTATTAATTTTTAATAATATTTATTTATTTAGTTATTTATTTTTATATATTATTAATAATATTAATCTAAAAATGAAATAATATTTATTTTTATTTTTAATAAAAATATATGTATGTTCAGCCCAAGATTAAAAATGATTAAGAAACAAGGCTTATAGCTATAACTATGAACAATAACTGTCATGATTAATTTATAATAATAATTAAGATAAATATATATATTTAATAATAAATAAAATTTTGTCTCATAATTAACCCATTAATTATTTTTTAATTTGTTATGTTATATTCATTTATATAATATTTAATTATATATATATAAATATGGTATAAAATTAAATATAGAATATTTTAGAACTAATAATATATATATAATGATATATATATTATATTATAATAAAATTAAGTAAATTTAGTCAATTAATTAATTTTATTTTAATTATATTATTTATTATATTCATTAAATATAATCCAGGGTAATAGATATATATAATTACGACTGCTTAAAGGCAAGCCTACGCACTTATAAGGAATAAGGGGGGCGGGGCGGGCGGGGCGGGCTTTTAACTAAGAGGTGTTGGTGACCTTAGTTAATTTGATTACGGGAAGCCAGTTTGCACTAATTTCCATACCATTGTCTCTGTTGAGATTATGAGGGTGCTTGATAATCTCAAGGGCTTCTCTGATCTTTCGTCTATTGTGATGATCTTCCTTGACGATAATTGAAGCGTTTTCCAAACAGACCTGGTGTTTAGTTTTTGATGAGTGCTCTGTCAGGGCTGAAGAACGAGATCTTTCTTTCTTAATATCGGCTCCATGTTCTTTGAGTCTGGTATGCAAGGAGCGACCTGTTTCACCAATGTAGCTCTTTCCACAGGAGCAATCTATTTTATAGACTCCTTTAAGTTGATGTTTATCAATACTATCCTTGACAGATCTCATACTTCATCTAATAGTTCCAGGGGCGGAGAATTGAGTGCTAATGTTTTTCTTCATTAGGATCTTAGCAATCTTATCTGTAACTCCATGAATATAAGGTAGAAAAACCCTACCACCCTGAGGCTGATCACGGTTTTTAGGTTCATGAGATACCATCTTTTCCTCTGCTTTCTTTATTTCCCTTTTTATCTCATTTTCTTTGTAGCCTAAACTCTTAAAGGTTGAGACTAAATGCTTCTTTTCTTCATTAAGATGATCAACGTCACAAATTCGAAGGGCCCTGATAGCAAGAGTGTTTATAACACCAAATTTTTGGGCAGGGTGATGGTAGGATCCAACGTGGAGGTAGTTTTCAGTATGGGTTGACTTTCTAAAAACCTTATGCCCAAGGGAGCCATCCTCCTTCCTGATGATGAGAATGTCTAAAAAAGGAATGCTCTTGTTTTCTTCAAGCTCCATAGTAAATTTTATTTCTAAAGAGATGGAATTTAGGTGAATAAAAAACTTTTCAAGTTCTGCTCTACCATGTGTCCATTTTATATTGGTATCATCGACGAATCGTTTCCACCATGCTGGCTTTAAAGGGTAATATTCCAGGGCCTTCTTTTCAAAGTATTCCATGTGTAAGTTGGCCACGATTGGCAAAAGGGGGGATCCCATTGCTACTCCAGATGTCTGCTCATAATATACTCCTTGGAAGGTGAAAACTGTTGAACGCAGGCAGATTTCGGCAAGTCTTGCAGTTCCTGGATTAGTAACCTCTTTTATAACCTGAATGGATTCATCAAGAGGAATCTTGGTGAATAAAGACACTACGTCAAAACTGACAAGGATGTCATCACGTTCCATCTTCTCTTTCTTAATGAGATTCACAAAGTCATGGGAATCCTTTATGAAAGAATCAGTATTCCCGGCAAGTGGCTTAAGGATTTTTGCAACATATTTAGCAAGCTCATAGGTTGGGGATCCAATGGTATTGACTATTGGTCTAAGAGGAACTCCTTTATGGATTTTGGGTAACCCGTAAATTCTGGGGATGGTTTCACATGAGGGGATCAATTTCCTTTTTAACTTATCATCAAGGTTGGACTCCATAATTGTCTTTTTCACTTCTTTCATAATCTTGGGGATGGGATTATTGCTTAGCTTTCTATAGCTGCCACATCTGAGGTGTTCATTCATTTTGCATATATAGTCTTCTTTATCCAGGACTACCGCTGCTCCTCCCTTATCTGCCTTAAGAACCACAATTTCATCATTACTTCGCAGGGTTTTAAGGGCTCTTTGTTCTTCTTTACTCATATTACTTTTGGGGACTTTGGCCTTCCTCATAATAAGGGAGAACTCCTGTCTTAAAGTTTCTTTATCTTCGAAGGGAAGGTTGCTGATCCCATCCTCTATGCTACATATGATTTCTTCAATGGGTAGGTTCTTTGGAGCAACAACAAATCCCAGACCTTTGTTGAGGATGTTAATGACTGTAGGATCTAGTTCTTGGGATGACATATTAACCACTTTCCTCTTTAATTCTGTTTGGGAATCGTTGACCAACCTTCCTATGTTTTGTAATCCCTTGTTAGTTTGGTTTATATCAGCATTCAAAATGGTCCTGATGATGGATCCCAGTTGGGATTCGAAACGTTGGCATAAAATGGTTCTTACTGTGGATTCTCCGGCAAACAAATCAGAAAAAATGGTATGAATGTTTTATGAATTGAATAATATGAGTATGTGTTCAAATGATCTTGTTTTAAGATGATTGTACTAAAATATATGTGTTGAGGCAGTTGATATGTACTTGAGTATAGTAGGTGATAGTTGTAGTATTATGACTGATGACTATGAATTGACTATGGAATATGACATGATTGTTAGTCTTGGTAACGATTGATTTCAAATTAATAGATATGATTGTCTTGATATTTGGAACATGTGGTTGACATGTGTGAGTAGTTGCAGGGTAACATGCTTGGTATTAACATGACAAGGTAATAGTTGATGTGTCTATATAACTAACAGTTGGGTGGTGTGACAACATATAGTAAGCCTGGATTCCAACAAGGTAAAAAGGTAAAAGAAAAGGAGTTGGGAAAGAATTCCTTTGGCTATGTTTGGAAACCCTAATTTCGAAAAAATGAGTGCTTTTCACACAGGAAGTATTCTTAACCTTGATTTTGTCTGACATTATGTGGATATGTGCTATAATCATGAACATGCACTTGACAGTTATATTAGCTAGTCTTTTGATCCAGGTGGATATTGGTGGCCACCCGCCAAGTCCACTTGAACCCCCACCATTGTTTCTTTCAGCTTTTCAGTTTCCTTAATTGTAGCACAATTTACTATTTTTAGTAGTTTTTTCGGGTCTTAAACTTCCGGAGCCGTTTTGAGGCCCTAAACGACATATTTTGGGAAATCTGGGGGCAACATGGGTCCATGGACCCATGTTGCCTTTCCCAAAGTTGTAGTGCTCAGATAGATATTTCTAACAAGCTATTGTACACGTCAAACAGAGATCGTATGCCAAAGTTACGACCCCGGGAAATTGATGTACCAATTTACCCAAACGGGGCCCACAATTTGGCGTTTCATCTTCGAAGGTTAGGTTTCGGGATGTGAAGGGTTTTCCAATGTTTCTCAACAATAAACAGGCCTTTGAGCCTCATTGTAACATAGTTCAGAGGCATGTAGCACCCACATCTCTTCGCAGAGATAAGCTACCATCACCCTAGCTGTTTATTTCCATTTTCTGTTTGTAAGCATATGTCAGTATTTTACATTAATGAAATGAAGTATTATTTCCGTTGCATCTTTGTGTTTATGGTTATCTCTGTAATTTTTTACGTTCTTGTTTAAATCAAAATCAGTGGTATCAAAGTGGTCTGCTTTTTCTTTTTTTTTCTTTGCATGTCCCCAACCAGGTCGGGATATAAGTAGTTAGGGCTTGAACTGGTCGAACCTTTACAAGACTAGCCTCGCAAATCCCGACGGCCTCCCATGGCGGATGAGAAGAAAGACGAGGGGATAGGAGGTCTTATCAAAATCTTGCTCGAAGAAGCCCTTGAGTGACAAAGGAACACGATGATGGATAGCTTTGCACAGATCCTTTAGCGGCTACCCAGAGGCGAAACATCGGCTTCTAACAGCTACTCTGGAGATGCCACATTGTTTAAGGTACAAGTTAATTTTGAAATCCCCGTATTTGAGGGTCAAATAGACGTAGATGTTGTAGATAAATGGTTAGATCTGCTAGATGGGTATTTTTCTGTTCATGAATTTTCGAGTTGGGAAAAGATTGTTTTCGCTCTTCTCAAAACAACCCCCCACGTCAAGGACTGGTGGGAAACCTACTGCGAGCAGAAGGATGAAAGCACAGGATCACTATTTTCAGCCACACCCACTTGGGATTCATTTCGGGATGCCATCAAGGAGTAGTACTACCCTGTGAAAAGCTACGAGGACAAATACATAAAGTGGACCACGCTGCGACAGGGAAGGGACCAAGATGTGCTAGAGTTCACCAAAATTTTTCATACCCTTCACACACAGTTGGGTATCAAAGATTATGATCTGCATCTAGTACTCAAGTACTGTGGTTTCCTACATAGATACATCCAGGAAGAGATAGAGTTCTTGAACATCTCCTCACTTGGCATGACGTACCGATACGCTGTCAAAATCGAGAAAAAGTTCAAACAAAAGAAGTGAGACTTTGGATCTGCAAATCCGAAGCCCAAAGGACAAAGCCAAGGCAGGGTGACCCAAGACAACTTGTCGAAGCTGCAAGAAAAGAACAAAACCACGAAGCTGAAGAAGGACACAGGAAAGTGGTGTGAGTTCCACAAGAGCCCCACTTACAACACAAGTGAGTGTTGGACCAAGCATTCATTGGTGGCCGAGTTAAAGGCTTCCAAATAAGATGCATGTTCCGACCTTGAGCTAGAACCAAACAAGGGAATATCAAAGGGAAGCAGATCATTGATGAAGATCCCAATGCCACTATTGCCACCGACAAGATCCAGAAAAATGAGCCCAAAAATATAGAGGAGGGGGAGCGTCTTTTCCACTCATAGATGTGGGTGAAGAGTTCACCACTACAATTCATTGTGGATAGTGTCAGCCAAAAGAACTTCATTTCAGCAGAGGTTGTGAAGCGGTTAGGCCTACCGACTACACCACACCCACAACCGTACAGTATCAGGCAACTTCATGAAGGACGAGATCTCAAAGTTCGCCAGCAGTTCCCCCTTACCTACAACATCAAGCCCTTCACAGACGAGGTATTGTGTGATGTTACACCTTTGGATGTTTGTGGTGTACTATTAGGCCAGCCATACTTGTGGAGGTGACATGGTGTGTATAAGTCAAGGCCTCGTGTTGTCATTATTTCTTTAGGTGATTCATTATACAGGATACCAAAGGGAGCCCCACCTACTGCCACCTCTTTGATCACTGCTAAGAAAGGCAGCAAGCTCATCTCCCAAACTAGGAAATTCATATGTCTGGTTTGTTCCAAAATAAGGGGAAGATCATTGCTACATCCATGAACCCCGCAAAGGGTTCCTCCAAGCAGCAGCAACAACAAAGGGATACAATCATGAAAAAACACAGGAACAACTTCTCCTCACCCACAGGGGTACCACACAAGTTTCAGGTGGATGAAAAAGTCTGGTTGCATCTATAGAAAGAACACCTTACAAGAGCCCATTAGAAGCTTCGACCACTCCGAAATGGTCCTTACACCATTACCAAGGCTATGGGAAACAATGCTTTGGAGCACAACATTCCTCCATTCCTTCACCTACACCAAGTGTTCAATGTGTACAAACCTCGACCATGCTTCCCACCATTAATGGACACATCTGAGATTGCAGAACAGCTCACCAGGGACCAAGTTCAGTAGAAGTTTCCTCATCTCATGGAGGAACTCAACGCAATGGGGACCATTGCTTCCTAAGGGGGGAGGAATGATCCAAGTGGATATTGGTGGCCACCCGCCAAGTCAACTTGGACCCCCACCATTGTTTCTTTCAACTTTTCAGTTTCCTTAATTGTAGCATAGTTTACTATTTTTAGCAGTTTTTCGGGTCGTGAACTTCCAGAGCCATTTCGAGGCCCTAAAAGATGTTTATTAGGAAATTTGAGCGAAAAATGGTTCCATGGACCCATGTTTCCCTTCCCAAATTTGTAGTTCTCTGATAGATATTTCTAACGGGCTATCGTATACGTCAAATGGAGATCGTATGCCAATGTTACGACCCCGGGAAATTGATGTACCAATTTACCCAAACAGGGCCCACAATTTGGTGTTTCATCTTCTAGGGTTAGGTTTTGGGATGTGGGTTTTCCATTGTTTCTCAACAATAAATAGACCTTCGAGCCTCATTGTAACACAGTTCAGAGGCATGTAGCCACCGCATCTCTTCTCAGAGATAAGCTACAATCGCCCTAGCTGTTTATTTCCATTGTTTGTTTGTAAGCATATCTCAATATTTTACATTAATGAAATGAAGCATTATTTCCATTGCATCTTTGTGTTATGATTATCTCTGTAATTTGTTGCGTTCCTATTTAAATTCAGATCATCTTTAGCAACAGGTGGATCTTTTAAAGGATTGGAGTCCCTTGAGAGATGGCGTGGATGTGTTCAGTTGCAAGCAACATGCTTGGCACAATTAGATGAGGTAACTGGTTTATTATTATGCTTAATTATACATTGACAATTATGTGTTTATGGCAACATGATGCAGGGAGTTGCATGGCAAGACTGGTTGCCATGAAATCTTGAAGATGGTTCTGGTTGAGCTTTCCTTGGGAACCATGGGATTGAGTCATCCTGCCAGTCTTGTGCTTTTGGTATTTTGGGCTTGATTTGTGGTTTTGTTTTTTATTTTTTATGTTTGGTGCAAGGCCTTTCCACTTTGTTGTAGTGTCATATCATTATGGACTTTCGTAGCCTTCTTCTTGGTTTTTTCTTATCTTCTCTTTTATCGTTTGGAGCCTTGGGAATTGGTTGGGAAAGAGAAAAGTTGATGGAGCTCAGGGAGAGATGTGTGGTACCCAAAACATAATGTGAGATTCAGATGAAGCTCGGTGCATGAGTATGTGCAACAGAAGGTAAGGCTATGACAGTTAGTTAGATTGGTTGGGTCCATTGTGGTAAATGGACAGTAGTAGTATAGTCATGAGAAAGGTAGCAGGAAAATGTAAAGTAAATGAATTTGAGGTGTCATATGCCTTGGCTATGTTGGGAACTGTTATTCTCAATGTTGCACATGTGTTATATGAATATAGGAATATCTCTTAACCTATAGCTTATGTTATCTGGTAATTATGTTATGATCATGATTATGTTGATGTTCATATATGTATACATGAATGTACATATGTCATTTTTTGACAAGGTGATGATTGTTTTATGCTAATGCCTATATATGTATGCATCTATGTATCTATGTCACTGTCTGATATGGATATTCAGGGATCATTCTTGTGAAGGAATAATTTCTTACGCAACTGAATGGCATGAAGAGGTTCCTGGTTCATGAGGAATCAAGTGGGAAGAGTAGTCATGAAAAATATACGAGGTGAGTATCATATGGCTATGAGTTGATATTATGTGATTATATTATGTCTATGTTGTAGAGATGTTATACCAAAGGATACACCAGTGGAATGAAAGTTTTGTGGTCTGCGGCATGCTAAGACAAGCATGGATAAGACACCAGAAGTAGGGTTTCTTGGTAGAGTGAGTGTGGCTTTGGATGTGTGGTACTAATGTTATGCTTATGTTGTATATGTTGTACATGTTGCATCTATGATGTGTGCACTTCTGGTGTTGTGTATACATAGCATGTGTACATGTTATTTATGCAATGTTATGTACAGGATGGTACAAATAGGGTTGTGCGAATATTGCATATGGGGTGTTGTATACATATTGTATTGTCTTCATGACGTATATGTGATGTGTGTGCATATGGTGCTCTATGCATGTTGGATATGCAATGCTGTGTACAGATAATGCTATGTACATGTTGGGAATGCAATGTTATGTAGAAGTGGTGTTGCGTGCATGTTGTACATGTGGTGCTATGTACATATGGTGTGGCGTGGATGATTGTACGAGTGGTGTTGTGTGAATGTGGTGTTATGTACATATTGTACAAGTGGCATTGTATGCAGGTGGTGTTGTGTATATGTCTTGCATTTGGTGTTCTGTACATGTGGTGTCGCATACATGTCGTGTGTGTGGTACTCTGTACATGTGGTATTGTGTACACATTATATAAGTGGTGTGGTGTACATGTGGACATGTCTAGATGTTGTGCAGGTGGCACCATGTACTTGTGATGCTGTGCACACGTTGTGTAGGTGGTGTGGTGTACAGGTGGTATTGTGTACATATTGTACATATGGTACTAGTGCACGTGTGGTATTGTGTACATGTCATACATGTTGTTTTGAGGGCATTTGGTACTATGTATGTGCATTGTGTAGGTGCATGTTGTGATATGAATTGGGTGTAGGAGTATGAGTTGCGTTGTACATCAGGTATAACTGTATTAGTTGTGTTGTATACTAGGTGTACGTGTATGCATTTTTTGTTGTCACATGTTGTGTGTGGATGTATGTCTTATGATGTACATTATGCATGTATACATACCTACATTGGGTGTAGGTGTATGTGTTGTATGTCAGGTATAGGTGCATGTGTTTCATGGTGTTGCAGTGTGTGTGGTTTTATGTGTGTGATGCACACTATGTGTATGTGCACCTGGTGGAGGAGAAGGCACTGGGTGTTTGTTGGGTGTGGAAACCGATTCGGGTGTGTACAAAAGAACAAAGGCAGAAGTAAGGATAGATGAAGGATAAGTATCGGTATATTATTTTAGTTTTACTATGCATGTGATTTATGATTCTGATATATAATGACTATATGTGATCTATGATTCTGGTTTATGATGGCTACATGTGATTTATGATGTTGATCTATGATGGTTGTGTTTTGAGCTAACCATATGTGACATGTTTATACATGATGTTTTGATAAAAAAATTAGTTTGACTTGTTGTGGCAGGAAGTAAACAGGATTGCAAATGTACCTTATTGACGAGCTACCAATGAGGTATGATTTGAAGTTATTTCAATTTTTTTTAATGTAATGGATGTTATGTTCTTCATACATGAAGCATGAACATGCCCAGTTGGGTGGTTGAAATGAGATGCACATTGGGAGTGCGCCCTAGAACAATGATTTGGTAATTGTTCATTAAGAGGACAAATGGCGCAGGATTATAGCGCTGGACATTAGATGCAGATTTCAGTTTGCAGTGGATTCTAGACTTCCTAGGAAGGATGTGAATCCTAGTATTACTTTGAGGATGGAGGTGTGAGCCTCTGGATTTCCTTGTTACACATACATGCATCGTATTCTTTTATTTTATGGTTGAGCACACATGTGTATGAGTATATGTGGTTATCAGAAATATTGTATTGAGCTATGTTATAAAGATCCAATATGCGGTATGTTATCATGTTTTCATGAGGTTTTGATTTTGAGAAGTTATTTCATTGTAAATACTGCAACAATCTATGTTATAAATCTCCATGTGTGATATGTTTTGTTTTCAACAATCTTGTTGGTTATAGGTGTCATTGAACACCGAGGATAGTGTTCCCCCAAGGGGGAGGGTTCTGTAACAACCCTTGTGAAAATTCCATGTAAAAATATACAAATCCCACAGATGATGGGACATGTATTCCAAGTTGAATGGTGGGAAAGACATCCTAGGCGGTGTTCATTTGGTTGTTTATGGTTAAAGAAATTAAAAAAGGCAATGGATAAAGCATTAAAGAGGAAAAAAGGTATTTTGTCACATTTATTTATGAAAATAATGGAAATTAGGTGAAAAGGAAGGTGAAAGGTCATTGGTTTCATGTGAGGAGGAAATTGAAGGAAAATAATGGAAAATGAAGAAAATAAAGGCCTCATTAATAAAAAAGGATTCTGAGGATCAGTTGGTAGGCTTCTTCCTTTCAGTGTGAACCTTTTGTGAGTTCAGTTTTGGAGCTCTCTCATTATTCTTTCTGTCTCTCATACTCTTGGATACTTAGAGTTTTATGGGAGCACTCTTGGAGGGTGTGGCATACTTGGATTCTTGGATCAAGAAGGAAAAGGAAGAGAAGGAAAGCGTAAGAAGGTGTTGGCTTGATAAATCAATCTTGTGGACAAGACCGATCTCCCTAGTATCAAAAGATACTCTAGCAACAAACATACAAACACATCTATCTTTATCTAGACATATGCGATTTATAAATAAATACTATAAAGGTGTTAAGATCCTACCTTAGATCCAGTGCTTGTTCGTAGTAGTCATTCTCCAGTCGTTCAAAAGAGTTATCTTTGAAGACCTGCAATCACAAACAAGCAAACATTAAATAGTACCTACATAGAAAATATTATAAATCATGCCTATTATGGTGATCAAGGAATCCATAAAATAAACCATGAATTAACAACTTATTGAGAAAAACAAATATATTTCTATTAACTTTGAATAGAAGAAGAAAGTTACAACCTTTTTAGCCTTGATGTTGAGCAAGTCCTTCCTAGGGTCCGAAACAGGAATTTCCTTTACTTTGACAAGTCTTGCACTCTTCCAAATGAGATTCATAGAGGTATGTAATCTCTCCTCATAAAAACTCAACTAAAGAAGACTAAGTTCCAACAGCATTTTCCCTCAAAAATACCAAGCTTCTAACTCCCTGCTAACCAGCCCAATGCTTCTTTTTATAGTGCAGAGGAGGAGGTTACAGTTCCACCTATGAAGGGATAGAATCCTCCTTCAAAGGGATAAGCTCCTGACATCAAGGGGTTAGCTCCTTAAGGTATGAGATACATGAACCTTAAAAGAGTGAACTTGCCACCTTAATATTCCTTCTAGAAGCTTCTAGAAATAACTGAAAGTGATTTTTTTCAGAATATACTTGCGCCTTTTTAACTTTTACAGGGGTCCACACCTTTAACACAGAGACAATGCGGTCAGGTGTGCTAGAGACATGACCATTAGGTGCGGGACCACAGATAAGGAAAAGAGAAAATGCCGAACCAGAGTTTTACAAAATTTTGAGAGATGTTCACTTATTTTCAAGGCTTGATATGAGGAACTGATGTTTTAGACTTGTAGAGGAGGAAAGTATGAGTGGTAATGAACTCACACGAATAGTAGAATGTCAAGGTGACAATTTTCGGTACAACAGATTTCCCCCTAAAGTGCGAAGTCTGTAATAGATGAAGATAGAGTTTGTCATTTATGAAGAGTGAAGTATTTTATCTTTTCAAAGATCATCTTGTGAACACCTCAGTCAGAACCTGTAAAAACATTCAATGCAAAATATATATATGTAGACATATCATCGCTGAGGTAGGCATTCCCATACCCAGATCAAAACTGACTAGAAAACTGACTAAACTGTTCTGATACAGGAATGATTTTGTAATACATCAAGAGTATAGACATGTGTAGACACAGTATGGATGCAACCATCTGTTTAGGAATAGTCCATTGTATAATGAATAACAAAATTCCTTGTAGCTTGGATGGAAGAAACTAGATCCAGGGTCTTGATTTCTGCTTCCCGAACTAGTACAATTCTATCCATGTGAATGAATGTGTTGAAGTCGAACATGGTAGAAACCACTTGATTACCAGCCAATGATGTGGATTGTTAACAAGTGTGAGAGAAACCACCAGTAATGTCAATGGTTCTCAAAGTAATCAGTACAATCCATGAAATGTGAATAAATGAGCCGAAGTTGAACATGTCATAGAATCCTTCGATCGAAGGTCAATGATGCAACCTATCATCAAAGGCAAGAAACTTGCCATTAGGGCATGCAGATTTCAAGGTACTGATGATTTCTAGATCAACTTCCTAGATAATGAGCTGAAGTCGGTAGAAAGCGATCCGTCGTAGGCAAGCCCACAACACGAAATCATAGATCAAGTTTTGAAGAAATATATCGGCAAGGATTGACTTAGGGATGGTCAAAATGGATGATAGATATTTTGCAGATGAATGGTTTGTTTGTACTGTTCTCTTGAACGCATAACGACAGTGCAGATGGCTTGGTGATAATTGACCCAAAGCTAATACCTAGAAACCGGCTGAAGACTTTCAATGTGGTTTGATTAACTGTTAGGCAAAGGATTTCCTAACCCAGGTGAACAAAAAGTGTCATGTTCAAGAGTGGTTAACGACTTTTCTAAAAAACAAAGTGTAACAAATAGGTTCATTTTTCTCTCTTTTCCCCCACCATCTCTGCAAGTACCTCTTTATTTTTGACAAGCTTGAGGAGGATAACATTTACTTGTTTATAAGCTCATCCTTCGAATGAGTCCAACTTAGTTTAAAATTCGAACCCTAAGAAGGAGTGGTTAGTTCCTGTTTAAAATTGAACAGGTCCTTTAGTGTTAAATTTTAATGAGTCCAGTATAGGAAAAACTCGGTGTTTTTCAATTTTAGGGAGTCAGAAGAAAAACTTAAGAAAACTCCATGGGGGTACTTTTTCGTAAAATAATCCCTCAGGTCCGAAAAGGAATAAAATAATATAGGAGGGATGACATTTCCAATAATTTAATGAGCTGGAAAGGACAAGTGCTCAACAATCTTTTCATATTTATCGAGTCTGAAAAGAGTTTAAAGAGGACTCTATTGACTGTAATTAGTCAACAAATACCTTTTTCGTAAATAGTCCATTTTAGTTTCTAAAAGGGGTAAACTTATACTAAAGGGACAATTATTCATTTATTTTAACGAGTTTGAACAATCAAGTGCTTGGCAATCTTTTCAATTTTCGAGAGTCTGAAAAGGGCTTAAAGAGGACTCCAATGTTTCGCTTTTTCGTAAATTTTTGAAAGAGTCCGAGAAAGTGATAAAAGTATGCTCTTCGTTGAAAAATGCTCAATTTTCCTGGAAAATCCAATATTTTGCGCGAAAACTCAAAACATTACACATACATGTTGAAGATAAATAAAAATGTATTTAAAAATTTACCTTTTTAAAGTGAAAAATAAATAAATTAAAAATTCATTTATTCGAAAAAAACTTATAAAAAGGGCTTTTCTAACTTCATTTTTACCATTTGAGTTCAGAGTGAGAAGTGAGAGCTTTTGGGTAAAAATGTTCTTGTGAAGATTCTGGAAAATCCGTTTGTTGGAATCGAAAACCGTTAGCTCCAGGTAATCCACGTCCTCAACTTGCATTTTATCCATTTACATTTTGTTTTTAGGCTTTAAATTTTGATTTTTAAAGGAAAAATAGGTTTAAAAAATCGCTTGTAGGGGTCCGCAGGTGCAACAACGTGGGTCCTGCCGACCCCGACTTTTTTCTATAAATAAAAAATTCAAGGGTCCGCACCTATTGCTCACAACCCGTGCGGACCTACGCACTGGTTGTAAGCAGTGGGTGCGGACCCTGTGCAATGAATTTTAAAACTTAACTTTCTCTTTTTTGCCCAATATTTTTCGAACAAGCTTATTCGAATATGTCTTTTTATGCATTGTAGGACATTCAAAATGATTATTTGGCGAGAACGCAAGCACAAGGATGTAGATCTTGCCACAATAAATCATATGCTCACATTGCAGGCATTGAGAGCATGCATACTACTTAAGTTCTGTGCCATACCGGGCATGAGGGCCCAAGTAGACCTCTTGACATGGCTAGTAGAAAGATGGAACACACAGGACCAGTGGTTCATGATTGGTGGCCACCAGCTCAAAATCGAGCTCGAGGCAATATACTTTTTGACTAGTTTATCCAAGAGGGGTGAACAATTATCTCTTTTTGAGACTAGGCCAAGTGGCCATTCTGTCGCTAGTCTCCGATTGAAGTTTTGCAATGATCAAGCATACCCCAAGGATAAACGGATTGATATTAAAACTATCAGCCATCCTGAGCTTAAAGTTATTGCATTCACTGTTACCAGACTATGCGAGAGTGCATCATTGCATCTGGCTACTAGATCCCAGATGCAGATGGTTGTAAACTGTTTTCGAGGCACCATATTCAACTGATGTGAGGTTGTGTTGGCAAATGTGAAAGGCCAAATAACCAAAGCAAAGAATGGATAGATGAAAAACTTTGGATATGGATTTATCGATGTCACCTTTGCTCTAGAGAGGATCCCCATGTTAGCCCCGCAGCATATTCCTCTTGATGTTGGTCTTCCTCAAGAACCTAGAATGGTTCGTTGGGTTGCTTTGATGGCCCGTCACGCTGAGGCCATAGAGGTTGTTCGATTTTCGCCTGAATATTTTCGTTGGTTGAACAACCAACTTTTTGTGATTCAGGACTTTCCATATGCTGGGATGGATTATCGCAGCGATCCGTACATGACTCTTCCACCAGGAGAGCAATGGGATGATTCAGGTAAAAACCATTTTCAACATCTTCTAAGTTTTTTTTTTTTTTTTAAATCATCCAAAACTGAAAATCAAAAGTTGAAATGTAGATGTGGGTCCACGATGACCATCCACTCTCCAACTGTACGAGAGGAGACACCTAGCTGCAACAGTACTAGCCCCACAGGACCAATCATCAGAGATCTTGACTGACTTGGAGCATCATCTAGAGCGCTTGACAATAGATATTCCAGAGACTAATATAGATGATATTCCACTTAGGTTACAAAGATATGTGATTGGGGTCCCATGACCTTTTAGAAGGTTCCTATGTAGGGTGGCCCAAGCAGTAGTTTCTTATCGTGATCATCACCAATGATAGGCTGATCGATTTTATAGAGTCATGACATTTTTGTTTTTTTTGTATTATCGTTTTTTCCAACCATAAGGTGTTTCTCAACCTATGATTGAAGACGATGTATATTTTGAAACACAATTCTATGCTATGATATACCACTATTACCGGCTATCTCATGTAACATGTTATCAAATATTATTAAATTTACTGTTTTGATTATTGCAAATGTCTATTTATGATACGAGAAGCAACTGCATCTGCTAATGTATTTAAATGTCTTGGAAAATGTTGATATTCAATGTAATCAAATTCATGTTCCAAGATGAACTCTAAAAAATAACCTTAATAACACTGGATTTCTAATGGCATAAACCCTGTTAAGCTGTAATACAACGAGTTCAGAATCCAACCTAAAAATCAAACTCTGAATCCAAATGAGATGGATTCAGATAATAACTCAATCACTGCACTATACTCTGTGATGTTATTCGTTGTTTCACCTAGGCTTACCCCATGCATAGACACTAACTCATCAGAGGGTGAGTAGATAACCCAAGCTGCGGAAGAAATGTTCTGTGTACTACAAGAAGCACCATTAGCAAAACCAATGTATGTTTGAAGAGATGTTGACATTTTCAATATCAAGAGTAAAATCAAGATAAGCAGGGATAGTGATAAGAACACTCTCTAAACTAGGCACACTTTTCTAATTTAAAACACACCAACTGTAAAGAAACTAATCTAATAAAAAATCTCCACACAAAATTTAAGCATAATATCTCTTCAGATAAAGTCCATTTCTGGGTTTACCCAAAGAGACACCGTCAAAATATATCAATTCATAGGCCCCTTTTGTCAACTTTCTCTTAACAATGTAAGGACCATGCCACATAGGTACAAATTTTCCAGCCCCTAGCTTATCGTTCACTTGATCATATAGTAGAACTAGGTCTCCTTCTGAAAAAAAACGAGGTGTAACACTTCTGTCTTACTGAGCTTTCATTCGATTCGCATGAGTCTCATTTTCTATTGCAGCAATGCGTCGATTCTCATCTAGCTGAGCTAAGTACAAAAAACGTTTCTCCTCTTCAGAAGTAGCTGGGAGTAATTCTATGGCTAATTGTAATGAGGTAATTTTGCATTCAATAGGTAACACTACTTCCAAACCGTAGACCAGTTGAAAAGGAGTGAAACCAGTCAATGTTTTCATTGAGGTCTGATATGACCAAAGTGCTGAAAATAACATGGTATGCCAATTTGACTTATGAATACCAATTATTCATTGGATCATAGTAACTAAAACTTTATTGATAGCTTCAACCACACCATTAGCTTGCGGGTAATACGGAGTAGAACTACTGTAGCGCAGGCCAAGTTCATCTGTCAGTTCAGTCATCATGATATTTCGAAAGTGTCTTCCATGATCAATAATAATAGCTTGAGGGACAACGAATCTAGCAATTATATGATTGGATACAAAAGTTGCAGCAGTCTTACCATTTGTCGAAAATGCAGGCATCGCCTCAGCCCACTTAGTAAAATAATCTACCCCTAGGATAATATACGCATGCCCCCCGACCAAGTGAGGGTTACATGTAATAAAGTCAATACCCCACTTTGCGAAAGAACTAATAGCAATTATAGGGTGGAGAGGAGCAGGTGGAGCACACATTTTACGATCAAAGATTTGACGATTGTGGCATTTCCGGATTGCATAGATACAATCTTTGAATAAGGATGGCCAAAAATAACCAACACGCAATATCTTTTGGGTTATGGCATACCCAGACATATGACCACCACATGCTCTAGAATGACAGTCATTTAGAACCTTTTCAGCTTCTTCAAGAGTTAGACAACGTCAGAAAACAGAATCCGCTTCTCGACGATAAAGTGTATCACCAATAATATTGTATTGTTGGGATTGGCAATGTATTTTCCATCGTGGAGATTGTGAGATTTTAGGTCTAAAAGATTGGGTTTGGAGATAAACAATATTATCTCTATACCAATGATCAAGAGTACTGATAAGAAATAAGGATTCATGCACAATGGGCTGCTCCACCACAATTTTAGTATCAGTATGTGGGAAATCACACATTAGTTCAACAAAAACCAAAGATTTCTTTGCCTTGGATTTTTCAAATTCCAAGTCAAATTCCTGCAGGATAACTATCCATTTGGAATACTTGCCCCCTAGCAATTGTTTAGTCAAGATATACATCATAGGGTTATAGTCTGAAATTACCATGGTTTTGCGTAATAAGATGTAGTGATGAAATATTTGGATAACTTGGATAACTGTCAAGGCCAATTTCTCCACATGTGAATATTTAAGTTCAGTCGGATGCAGAGTTTGACTAAGATAGTAAATCACATGTTCGTTGTTGAATTTATCTTCCTGAACTAAAACCATGCCAATGGTGGAATGAGAAGCAGCGAGATACAAAAATTAATCTGGATTGTAATTGGGAGGATGCAATAACGGTGCATGGGTTAACGTGTGTTTAAGTGCATCAAAAGATTTATCAGTGATCTCATCCCAAAAGCATGGAGTATTCTGTTTTAACAACCTCGTAAAACCTTTCGTTATCTTTCCGTAGTTAGGAATGAAACGACGTAAAAAGTTTGCTTTGCCTTGCAAACTTTGGAGTTGGCGAAGAGTTGAAGGAGGAGGTAGATTGATGATAGCTTCAACCTTTGAGGGATCAACGCGAATTCCAGCCTTTGAAACGACAAATCCCAGTAAGCAACCTGTTTCTACACAAAATACGCATTTGTGTGGATTCAGCCAAATTCGATAATGCCTACATCTCATAAAGATAGCTCATAAATGAGTGAGATGATCAGCTCTACGTGATGAATGGGTAGGTAAATCATCGAGATAAGGCTACACAATGTGCTTGATGTCATGAAATGCGTAAGACATAGCCCTTTCAAAAGTTGCTCCAACATTCTTCAATCCAAAGGGTAATTTGCAATAAGAAAATGTCCCCCATGGACAAATGAAAGCTGTTTTAGGTTGATCAGCAGGAAGTATGTTGATTTGATTGTAACCGGAAAAACCATCCATAAAGGAGAACATTTCACTGCTAGCACAATCATCAATAATTTGATCGATATAGGGGGTTGGGTAATTGTCTTTAGGATAAGCTCGATTAATATCCCTATAGTCGATACATATTCTTATTGTTCCTTGTCTTTTGTTAACAGGAACAATATTTGATACCCAATCAGTTAAAGGAATTGGATAAATGAAACCTGCGCGAAGTAATTTCTCAACCTCAGCGTTGATAGCAATGGCTTTTCTCAGATTTATCTGACATAAACGTTGGCAGACAGGTTTAGCATTCGGGTAAGTTTTAATTTCATGGACAACAATTGATGGATCGATTCTTGGCATTTCTTCATATGACCAGGCAAACACATCATGGAATTCTTGAAATAGGTCTTTATAAGTTTGGATTTCATCATCCCTACAGGAAGCCCTTATATGAATGTTTTCAATAATTCCTGGCTTAACTTAAATGTCAATAGGAACCGTTCGAGAGATATTTCCCAAATTTAACTCAGAATCAGAATGTTGCAATGTATTCTGTGGTTCTTTGACATAGTCAGTAGTAAAAATAAAAGAAAAATCATTTTCAAAATGATCAAGCTCAGGTAAAATCGAAAATGGGTGATGAAGATCTTCCCATGGTAAATCATCAACAGAAAAAAGTTCATGAATTTGCTCATCAGTATGAACAAGATCGGAAAGTGTTGTTGTAGCTAAGGTTGATATCGAAAGTGATTCCCCATGGACCACATTCATTGGATTAGTTTTGGTTGAACAAGATTTAGAAAACGATTGTGCAACCTGATATGCAATTTCAAAGGGACTCAAAGGCATCACGCCATCAAATGAATCCACCTTAGGATCAGAAGGTATGATCCAAGGATCATCAAAAGCAATAGTGTTTGATGAAATCATATGAATAGTTGCAATACAAGGTAATACGTAAGGATGAGGGAAGGAAAAAGTTTCCAGTAAACCAAAATCTTTAATCAAACCTACGCCAACATCCTTGTAAGGGATAGTCGTTTTACCGATGTGGTGATTACTATCTATAGAGGTTGGTTTGGATGAGAAATAAGTCAGCTGGTCTATCATAACGATCTTTCCGTTATGAGGAAACTTGATAAGCCGAAAGACCGATGAAACAATAACAGTCATAACATAAGACCAACTGCGACCCAGGAGAAGGTTGTAATCTAGAGGGGAATCAACCACTTCCACATCTAGATTTACGGTTTTGCCTTCGATCCCTATAGGTAAATACTGCAAAATACCAAAAGGATGGAACCCTCAGCCATCAAAAGCCTTTAGAATTGTCGAAGACTGATTGAGTGTGGGAGAACCAAGCGATCTCCAACACTAGATCGACATAATACACATAGAAGCCCCTTCATCAATCATAGTCTGAAAGCAAGGCATGTTTTTGACTATAACTGGAATCTGGAAAGCCATTTGATGATGTAGGTGGGGTGTACTATTCTCTAAATCAAAGATTATTAGGTTTGAATCCTGAATATCGACAGCTCCTATAGCAGACAATCACAATTTACGTTGTACTGGGCACGATTGCAGCACTGGAAAAGATGACATTACTGAAGGGGAAATAGCTAAGTCTTCAACAATGTTATAATTCTGAGCAGCTCTCACATGTGGATTGAAAGCTGATTTACGAAGTATACCTTTAGCAGGCGGTTTGATTACTAAGTCAGGGTCGAGTTTCTTGATCTGTAGTAGATCAGAACTAGAAGGAGGTGTAGTTGATGTGTTTGAATTAGAAGATTCTGCTTCTTTACCACCAACAAGATTTTTACTACCAAAATCTTGTGATCACATCACAATCTTGACATGAGACATCATCATAATGGGTTCTTCTGAGGCATTCGAGGAAGAACCAATCATTTTACTATACTGAGTAGGAAAAGGATCCTTTAAGACAACAGGCATTTGAGAACTTTTAACAATTTTCGAAACCTCTGCTCGATGTGGGCATGTTGGAAATAATACTGAGAGGGGGGGTGAATAGGTATTATCAAGTTCTTTTAATAAATATTCCTTATTTACACTTTGAATTATTTTTGCATGTTAGTACCATAATGAGCATAAACAAAGAAAATAGATAGTCACACCAAAGAACACCAGATGTAAGGTGGAAACCCAATGTGGGTGAAAACTACCTGTTGCAATATGTCTCTATCTTCTTTCAAATTAGAAACTTATTTTACAAAGGTTTTGTACTGGTGCAGTCCATTACCAGTACGCAGGCTGCAACCTGCAGAGAGCTACAACCCTCTCTAGTTTTCCAGTATCTCCTCGAAGGGAGCTACAACCCCCTACTTCTTTTCTTTCAAGGACCACTTTTCATAAATTTTCAAACTGGATCCATAAACATCAAGAGATCATCAAGTACAAGTAAATCACTCAGTCAACTGCAGTAACCAGATCAATAGTAACAGTAAACTAAACCCAGAACGCCTTATCAACAGAAAACATTCAGCCAACAAAAGGTCTTAAGACAAATACGCAGTTTTTCTTTCTCTGGTCTCCGTGCGTACGCACTTCACCTTCTGCTCCCCTGCGTATATCCGCAGATACCCTTCTGCTTCACCGTGTACCCACGCACTGTTTCTTCAATCACGCTGCATACTGTTACTGCAGGCACGCACCCACAGATACTATCGTGCCACGTACTGCTACTGTAGCCACGCACCCACAGATGCTATCGCACCGCGTACCTACGCACCCGCGGCTTCTGAAGAGCCGCGTACTTTCCTTGTGCCTACACACCTGAACCTTTGTCGCGCTGCGTACCCACGCACTGCGCCTTCTTCTGCTCTGCGTACCTACGCACTTCTCCTTCTTCTTCTCTGCGTACCCACGCACTTGCACCGTTAATCACCTGCGTACCTCTGATTAGGGCCGAAATGGCAGTCCCCCAGTGTGCCACCGATAGTCAGATGCTCAGATCTGATCATGCGCTCGAGAGATCACCCTTCATAGATTCGCTTTCAACTTCACTTTTATATAGATCAAACTTTTGAAAAATAACCCAATATTTCAGATCTTAAGATATTCAATTTGCAAAAGGTACATAGTCAGGTGATCTCCTTTGCTTTATATAGGCAAGCTCTTCCTAAAATCATGGATTAATACCATAGATAACCAATACAAGAGGCCCAAAAACATGGGGCTCAATAATAATAATAATATAAAGCAATACCACGGGCCAAAACCATAAGAAACCCCACGTGAGCGCGCTTCTTTGCCTTGAAGTAAGTGAACTGTGGGTACGCACCTTCTGAACGGGTGACCTGCGTGTGTGGCCGCAGTCCCTTCACGGCGTACCTGCGGGTACGCACCTTTTGAACTATTCTCCTGCATACTTCTTAATTTCCAACATTTTGAGAGCCTGATCAGTGCATTGCCACTTGAGGGTGTTGCCATCAAGTACAACATCT
>APFE030719648.1:0-11246 GCA_000404065.3 Pinus taeda
AGGGGAGAAGTAATATGACTTGCAACATTCATCCAAAAATCTCAGATATTCGGATTATAACTTAAAACCTGTGTGTTTTTCCGTGATTTGTTTTCAATGTTTACTGTTTTCCGATTTATCAAGAATGAGTAGGTTCACGTTCATGATAATGTTACGAATACTTCTTTGGTGCTGAAGGGACATAATTTTTGAGATGTTCCTTCATAAACGTAAAACGTAAGACTTATTGCGAACGCAAAAAATTGGTGCTTCAAAATTTTTGAAAAGAATTTTGGAATCAAAGTATGAACACATGCATATTCCTACCTATAGATGCATGAACAATCTCATTCAATATTGTCTGTCTTGTCTGTCCATTAGTAAGCACATGCCCGCTGGACTGAAATCTGAGTTGGCAAGTGTATATGGTGATTTGGTGAGGAGCAAGACTATAATATTAAAAATACTGGCACAACCACGTGTCTGTCCATTTGCACATGCCTACTGGACTGAAATCTGAGTTGGCAAGTGGTGAGAGCAAAAATATAATATTAAAAAATACTGGCACAACCATATTATTAAATATGGTTGATATGCTGAAGACCATAATTCTAATTATTATTATAAATTATATTACTACATGTAATTAATGCAAAATTTATTAGCATTATTTAAGCAATATATATATGTAGTTTTATGAAATCAATTTATTAATAGTGTTAAAGAGCAATAATTTTGGCGCTAAGGACCATGGAAATACTAATTATTATATATATATTATAGTTAATCTTACTGACAATAGCAACTAAAGTAGGCGTAAAATCAAATTTACTAGCATTATTAATAAATAAATATTAATGATACCTCAATTTTATAATAGTGTTAGGACAATAATTTTTGTCAAATATAATTATAACGTCTTCCACACAGATTCTAGATCCACGAATGATCTAATAATTAACTGTTTATTGTTTACTTAATTAATTATACTAGTTGTTATTATTATTAAATTATTAAGATATTAATATTTGTTCAAAATTTTAATTGTATTTTTTTTAAAAATTACACCAATATAATAATCAAAAGTGTTTAACTAACCATATTGTTATTGAGAATAATGAGCTAAATTATTTTTAACTAATTAAATAATAATAAATCTAAAGGATAAAAATTATAAATCTAAGGTATATAAACACTAAGGTTAAGTTTATAAACCTTAAAATAAATATGGTTGACCATGGTTGATTTCCATATTGAGACAATCCTTGTCACAATGCAACATTGATTGATAGTTGACCATGTTTGACCATGATTAATTTTTGTATCGAGACAATCTTTGTCACAATGCAACCTTGAATCATGGTTGACACTGGTTGACTTTCATATTGAGACAATAATTGTCGCAATCTAACATTCGACAATGATTGACCATGGCTAACTATGATTGACCATGATTGATATTATAAACCTAATGGAATAATAAATCCAAGGGATTGATATTATAAACCCAAAGGAAAAATAAACTCAAGGGATCAGTTCTAAAACCCTAAGAGATTATGAAATAAAGGGAATAATAGTAAACCCAAGGGACTAATATTATAAACCCAATGTATATAAACCCTAGGATAAATATTATAAACACTAAAATAAACATGGTTGGTCATGGTTGACCACGGTTGATTTTCATATTGAGACAATCCTCGTCGCAATTGGACCATGCTTGATTTTCATATCAACGCAAACTTTGTGAAAATGCGACGTTCTACCATGGTTGACAATGATTGACTATGGTTGGCGACGATTATCATATTGAGACAATCTCTCATAATGTGACGTTGGACCATGGCTGAGACAATGATAGATTTTCATATTGAAACAATCTTTGCCACAATGTGACGTTAGACCATGGTTAACCATGATTAACCATGGTTGATATTATAAACCTAAGGGGTGAATATTAAAACCCCAAGGGATTATGAACCCAAGGAAATAATATTAAACATAAGGGACTAATGTTATAAAGCCTAAGATAAATATTATCAACACTAAAATAAATATGGTTGGCCATGGTTTACCATGGTTGATTTTCATATTCAACCAATCTTTGTCACAATTCAACATTGGACCATAGTTGACCATATTCAACCATGGTTGATTTTCATATCAATATAAACTTTGTGACAATGCGACGTTCGACCATGGTTGACCATGGATGACTATGTTTGATTTTATAAAACATGGTTGACCAAGGTTGGCCATGATCGACCATGGTTAAGCATGGTTGACGATGATTATCATATCGGGACAACCCTTGTCATAATTCAACGTAAGACCGTGGTTGAGACAATAATTGATTTTCATATTGAAACAATCTTTGTCACAATGCGATGTTGGACTATGGTTGACCATGATCGATTTTATAAAACATGGTTAACCATTGTTGACCATGGTTGAATAGTATTAAACCCAATGGACTAATATTATAGTCCCAAAGTAGATAAGCCCTAAGATAAATATTATAAACACTAGAATAAACATTGTTGACCATGGTTAATTTTCATATTCACACAATCATTGTCACAATGTGGTGTAGTACCATACTTGACCGTGCTTGACCATGCTTGATTTTCAAATCGACAAAAACTTTGTCACAAGGCGACATTGGACTATGGTTGACCATAGTTGATTTTCATATTGAGACAATATTAAACCTTAAGAATATGAATCCTTAGATCAATAAATCCAAGGAATTGATATTATAAAGAGAAGGGAATAATAAACCCACATGATAGAAATTATAATCCCAATTTATATAAACCATAAAGTAAATATTATAAGCCCTAAAATAAACATGGTTGACCATGGTTGATATCCATGTTGAGACAATCATTGTCACAATGCGACGTTGGACAATCATTTATCATAATTGATTTTCATATTGAGACAATTTTTGTCACAATGTGACGTTGGACCATGGTTAACCGTGGTTGGTTTTCAAATTAAGATCACAATGCGACATTCAACTATGGTTGAGCTTGAAGAGCTCACCATGATTGATATTATAAACCGAAAGAAATAATAAACCCCAAAGGATTATAAACCCAAGGGACTAATATTATAAACCCAAGGTATATAAAAACCCTAAGGTAAATATAAACATTAAAATAAACATGGTTAACCATAGTTAACTATAGTTGATTTTTATTTTAAAACAATTCTCGTCATAATATTACTTTAGAGAATGGTGAATCATGATTAATCATGACTGATTTTATTTTAACACCATCTCTATATTTTTAAATTTAATTTAATTTAACTTATTTCTAAAAATACGGAGACTATCATTCAAAACATAATGTATTTGAAAATATCGCCTGAGTTTGTCACCTCTCTACGGAGAAATGGAACAATCAATCTTACAGCACAAGACTAATTGGCAAGATTAACAAGTTTCAAGGAAATTAAAAATGCCATACACAATATCCAGCTTAGCTGCAACAAAATTGTCGGAAAATAATGCCGTACACAATCTGGGGTGTTGATGTCACAGAATTGGCCAGCCTGAACACGGGAAAATAATGCCATACAGAATCTGGAATGCGGCTGCCAGTAAATTGGACAACCTGAACACGGGAAAATAATATCGAACAAAATCCGAAGGGTGGCTGCTGCAAAAGTGCAGAACGTGGAGACGAGAAAACAACGTCACACATAATCTGCACTGTGGCTGCCCCGAAATTGGCCAACGTGAACGCAGAAAAATAATCCAATAAAGATACTGTAAAACTCCACATATTTAAACCTTATCATGTCGGTGTTGGACATTACAATTAAGAAAGAATTAGTTTCTGTACACTGCGGCCTTGCCAACGCACTTGGCATCGGAGTTTTTCAATTTTAATATTATTTAATGCATCAGCAAGGACATAACGTGCATGTGATAAGCAGAGAGGGTTTGCCCCAAGCATTGTTAAAATCGGATGAGTGGTGGGCACATGTCACCGGAGGAGAACGAAGATAAGCTCTGAACGAATCATCATAAAAACGTATTTAATCGTTCCTTCTTGAAACTTTTGCATTGTCTGCATAAGCCATGAATAGTGCAACAGATTGTTTGAATGTTATGCTAACGGGTTACTTCAACTTCCGCGAGCCACTCTTCTCTTCGTTCTCTTTTGTTTTTTAAATTACGATTTATATATAAATGAGATACCATTATTAATATTGTACGAAACTGGATAGCTCCATGGGGTCATTTGTCTTTCAGTTCATAATGTTATGGTGTTAATTGAAATTTAACTCAACAAATTAGTATAGTCATGATTTTATTGTGTTAATTGAAATTATAAATTAGTACAGTAATTTAAAACCTTTTAATAGAAATTAAATTGTAATATATTCGAATTATCATGAACATGTAGAATTGTTGGTTAAATTTGATGAGTAGTTATCCATATTTCAAAATATACATGATATCATTGATCTCTAGTGAATTTGTAAATTCTTCAATACGTGAATTAAATCTTTACGAGTATGCAATTATATATATTGACATGAGAAAAATATCCATAGATATATAAGACGTCTATTACAAATATATTTATAACTATGACATTTTACATATAAGTAATTTCAAATTAGATAATATATTTATACCTATGACATTTTAGATATAAGTAATTTCAAATTAGATTCGAGAAACTCTAAGATAAAGACAAGATCACTGTGGACAGTGTCTATCGTAAGTTACATCATGCAATCCCACACTATGCAGCCTAGCAAATTTATACATCATGCAATCCCACACTATGCAGCCTAGCAAATTTGAGACTCGTACAGTATGTTAGAAAAAACCTATGTCCATCCTAACTCACATCATGCAATTACACACCATGCAGCTTGTTGAGACTCATATATCACCCTAACCATTTGCCATTTCATTTATATACTCCATAAAGCATTAGCCTATGTGGATAGAATAATTAAATTGAAGGGTTCTTAGTTTTTTCAATAAGAATAATAGAAGTGACATAGTAATTTATATTAAAATTTCATATTTTCTTTTTATGTAGTTTCTTTGGTGTTAGTATGTTGGTGATGGATCCTAATTTTTATAAAATGTTTCTATTTTATGGTTACAAATGAAAATCTAATGGTTAGCTACTATAGGTCCTAAATATTTTATATATTCTTAGACATCTAATGCAAGAGCTCTATCTTTGATATTCCAACAAATCATGAATTTCTTCAAAGCATATTCTTTTTGTATAATTATTGTTTTCCTTTTATATTATTATTACTTGAAATATTAGAATCTTCCCAAATTAGAGAGTAAAAGTAGGTTTAAATGTGTTTGATTATATATAAGGTTCTCTTTCAATTCAACTCTTCATGTTCAATGTTGAGATCAATTGCTCCCCTTCAGAATATCATACATTCTATGAATTTGAGTAAACTACATGGGAACAACTTAAAAAGAAATTAAATGTGACTTATGAAAGATTCAATATGTTTATTCTTTCCAAAGTAATATAAAACATGTACACTTATGATTTTATGTTTCTTTTTACTTTCTACTAACACAACTATATAAATTAAATGATTAAATGGTTGATGAACACTTATAGATATTAATCCATGAGAATCTTGGAAACACTTTCTTCATGAAACATCTTATTTTTCTTAAAATTAAAAAAAAAATACAAAATTATCTAAATTGTAATTTGATTATCATTATTCATTATTAAAAGAAATGATTTGTAAGTCAAACATATATAAATTTAAAAAGACTTGGGACAAGACTGTTATCTATGGAGAATAGGGTTCTTTGAATTTTAACTCAATTATTAATAATTATTAGGTGAATGTTAGAATTTTAACTCCTACACAATATTTTAGAATATTTATATTTCTATTCACAAATCAAAGATTGAACTTCATTTTCATACCTATCCCCTTTTGGTCATTGCTCCAAAAGGAAATCTCCAACCCAGTATGAAAGAGATGTTATGTAAACATTTTGTTTAGTGAAATTACATAAAATTTGAAAAATTAAATTAAAGTTTACAATAAATAAAATAAATAATTATAATTATAATTATCATAATAATTAAACTAGCTTAAATTCATACTAACTTAGATCTATAGAAAAGACCAAAAATCTCTTGAAGTGAAACCTCATTAGAGGATAAGTGAAAAAGAAGGTTTGATCTCTTGCCTCTTGGTAAAAAACAGAGTTAGGATTGATCTAGGTTGGTTTTAAAAAAAACAACACTTATAAATTTTAAAAGTAGATTTTAGAACTTATAAATATATTTAAATTAATTATTAATCTGTTTTAATATTAAACAAGTAAATTCTTATGTAGAAAAAAGGATCATTTTACCTATTATTAATAATTATTAAGTGAACGGTAGAGTTTTAACCTTTGCAAAATATTTCACAAATTCATATTACCATTCACAAATCAAAGATTAAATTTATTTTATAGTTGTCTCATTTTGATCATTTTAATTAAATTGATAAAATAAAAAAATATTCATATGAATTATTGTTATATGAAATGAGTTATGCCTTTTTGGGCTTGTGCTATTTTTATACATGA
Organism: Pinus taeda; assembly: GCA_000404065.3. NCBI lineage: Eukaryota > Viridiplantae > Streptophyta > Pinopsida > Pinales > Pinaceae > Pinus > Pinus taeda. Next base: position 6,584 of record APFE030719648.1, read on the forward strand.
TATTATCCATATTATTATAACAAATTGTATTTATAAATTAAGAATCTCTATTAACAATGATAAAATTGGAATCAAAGAAATAATTAAAATAATACGAAATTTCTATTTAAAAAAATAATTTAATTAAAAAAAATTGTCATTCAAATGAGTTTTCATTACATTTTCAAAAAGGCACAGTTTATAGAGTTCGATTGAACAATCCTCACTCTCTCATTCCGACCAGACTTGTTGAGGTTGGGGACTCGAGGATACCATAAACGACAATTTACATACATTATTGTAGGAAGGCTCTCTAGCCCAAGCACAGTTTAGGTAAACAAAAATGAAAACCTGATTGATAGCAACAATTTGAGGGGGATGAGGGGGCAGTACAGGAACTGCAAAGAAACCAACTCAATCATGCTTATGAAAGTCGATATGTTCCAGCCTCACATCCAAGCTACAAAGGTGGTCATTGATGCAACAGTGGCTTTGTTGGAGGTTGTCTAGCTACTCCAGAATTTCATTCTGGGTCAATTGAATATCGTCAAGGTAAGCCATGGTTTTCTTTCGGTTTTCATACCTGTGGTCCCTAAGAATATCTATATTGAGTTGAATGTGCCAGAGTTGATCAACAACACAGACCATTGTGGCAAGAACTTCTACATGACCAAGCGAGGCGGTCGGAGCATCGGTGTCCTCATAGTCATGGCTATTCGAATGTGCAGTGGATGAGATATGGCCAGGCTCGATGCACCCTTCAAGAGATTATTTCCTTCACCCACTAGGGGGCGTCCTTGTTGGTGTGGCATATGGAGAAGATCCAACCTACAAAGCACACAACATTTACCGAGAACACCAGCCACCCACGCTCAAGGACAGGGAGAGGGAACGACCTCTCATCTAAAATACCCACCAACACACACGACACAACCCCAATTAACCTTGGCTGAACACACAAACCGCCCTCCAGCCGGACGAGAGACACACCCTTGCACCAGATGGTATAGAGGAGTGCTTATCCAAAACACCCACCCACACTGCAAGTTTAGTCACAATTAACCACAACAGAGCATACAAACCATTCTCCAGCTTGCCTAGAGACACTCTCACACCAGAAAGTACTAGGGAGGGCCCATGAAGAGCCAACAATCACACAACTACAAACCACCGGAGGGATGACCTTCAAAATGTGAGAACATGCAGAGGAATTAGAAAATGCAGACTGCTTACCACACACAGATTATTGAAGTCCTGGAAAGTGTGCAATGCTAACCTCGAGCCAGAAAGATGGCTTAGTACCTTGTTCGTTCGTGTGCCCATATCCTAGTGACAAAGCTGATAATGGAGCCCAAACAACACCACGGTGCCACTTCCCTACACTACACCTCACAACGAAGGTTGGGACCTCATGGAGCTACCATTGAGCCAGACCCACACACTTCGTTGATCCTCACAACCAAAACGGTGTCACTTCCCTACACTACACCTTGCAAACAAGGTCGGGACCTCATGGAGCCACCATCGAGCCAGACCCACACACTTCGTTGATCTTCACAACCAAAATTCGTCGCCTGAGCTTCCAATATGGACCGATACCCAAGCTAACCTTCACATTTATCATCAATTCATGTGGAATGGACTTTTGTACTCGGTGAATGATTATTTGGATTACACATGAGGGAGAAGGGGTGTAGAGGGAAAGCGAACCCCAATGGTAGCTCCTAAGCCATTTTTTAAGCATTTAATCACCCTTTTATATATATATATATATATATGAAATCCAAAATAGTTTTAAGAAGAAAGGAGTCATACAAGAATTTCCCTACAAATTTCATATTTATACCATACATGTAGTTGCATATTCCGTCCATATTGAAATACAAAGAAAATTATGAGCTTCGATATGCCACCATCCTGTTCGTAGGTGACAACTTCACACATCCAGGTTTAGCGACTAACAAATAACAATTCATTTAAATATTAAATAAAACTATTATCTCCGTGTGTACTCCATTCAAATATTAATCGAAACTGCCACACAACATCTATGTATCTATTTGGAGTGGTATGTATATCATTAACTTTGAACTCTATAAATTGTTGCGACCAGGCCTGGAATTTCAAATTTCCTATGCCCATGACGTTTTGGCATTTTTCATGCCCTTATTTTTATGTTCTAACTAAATTTGTGAGTGTCGACTTTCTCTTATCTAGAAACTCTCTTTAAACTAATCCTGCATCTCAACTTTCTTTAATTTCCCTCTTAGAGTGTTTTGTTTCTTCCTAAGTTAACATTTGGTTTCTCCTTAGCATACAAGCATACTTTTAAGATTTTGTAAAGCTTTTTAGCCTTTGGGAGTTAATAGTTTTGATCATATACATAAATTTTGACATTTGAAAAAAACTAAAGAAAGTTATATAGTTAAGATGATAGGATCGCCAACCACTAGTAGATGATATAGAGTTATTTTTTTAAATATTAAGAATTTAACTATTATCCCTTTTTATAATTTATTTAAATCTAATAATCTACTACACATGAATTTATTAAACATATAATTACATGTTTAACTATTTCTTTATAGCTCACACAACTATTGAATAATAAATCTAGTGATGATAGCTAAATATTTTTTAAAATATTTGTATATTCTTCCAACTAATTTGATATCCATTATACATATTTAAAATACATTATTCCTAAAACCATGAAGTCTAAAAATGTCTAAACGAAACAAACTCTGCAATCTACTAAGTAATCAACTTATCATCTAAATTTAAACATTGTTAACTAATCATTTTTATAATATCCTAAATATGAGCCTATGGTGTCCTCAACATAAAAAACTGAATTCACATTACTTTCGACAACATAGACGAAATATAAAACCCAACCAATTACACAAAGAAATTCTTCATGTTGAGCATTAACCTAGACAATACCATTACTTATTCGATTCATGTACTTAGTACAAGCTACATCCTCTAAATACAACTATATTAGAAGTGGTTGACAACCTAAATAGATACACTATATAAAAATGAACTTGTAACATCTTCCATAATTGTTTTTATAGTAAAAGAAATTTCATTGAATAACTATATAATTATTTTATTTTAAAGGAAAATTCAATGTTGTAAAAATAATGTTGATTTCAAAGCCATTAGAAAACAAAATTAGCGAAAATAAAGAAAGGCACTAAAAAACAAAAATAGTCAAAATAAAGTTGATTTCAAAACCTTTAGTAAAAAACTTAAAAAAAGAAAGCACTCAAAAGACAAGAATAATAAAAATAAAGTTGATTTCAAAGCCTTTACTAAAAATCTCATAAAACAAAATTAGTCAAAGGCACTCAAAAAAACAAAAATAGTCAAAATCAAGACCGTTCGTTTTCAAGATGGTAATTGTAAGCTTCGCTATGGAATAAATCACAAGCTATTTTTCTAATATCGGACCTTGGAGAAATTCATTTTGACAAGGGCATCTATAATTTTAGAGAAAACAAATACAATAGGAAGAAAGAATGAAAAGAAACAATTGAATGAGATTGAAACGGATTGAAGAAAGAAACTTACTTGGGACTTCAAAACTGTTAAATCTTCTCAATTTTGATGTAAATGATGACAGTAATTTCGGTAGAAAGCTCCAACATTTCAAGAAACTAACATGGTAGTATTATAGGTAGAAAAAACGCAAGTATAGTTTTAGTGTTTTGCAATCACCTATTAGCGTACACTTGGATGGGTGAATTCACATTTTTGACTTAGATTGGTTGGTTGGTTCCTTGAATGTGACACCTAACTTACAATCTAGTTGTTCTTAGTTAACTTACAGTTGGATGGGTGAATTCACATTCTTGACATAGATTGGTTGGTCGGTTCCTTGAATGTAACACCTAACTTACAATCTAGTTGTTCTTAGTTTCCAAGGGTGAGATTTTGTTTCATAAAGTTCAAATCTAGAAAAGGACTATAGCCAAATAATTTTTTATACCCCTCAAATCTATCAAATTATAGGAGGCTCCAGTGCCATGTAAGTCAGATTCACTGTAAGCATTTTCCTTATGACCTTAGGCCTAGTCTTATTTTGTTGTTTTTAACTTAGGATTGGTACTATAAATTTTGGTGTTTTTAACTCTTACGGGTACTATAAATTTTGGTGTTTTTAACTCTTACGGGCACTATAAATTTTGATGGGAAATATCCCAAATTAAATGTCAAAATGATGGTTATTAATTGATGAGCACATCAAATTTGAGTAAAAATTTACCACAACTGTCAAATACGTCTTAAAATAGGAAATACTACGACGTCAAATTCCAGGCCTGGTTGCAACTCTCTCTATCTTCTATCGTTTCTTCTTCTCAGTCATAAATTAAAATTCTGGTGGTCAGAACAACACTGTATTTAACTCTAAGAGGTATTTGGTTGTGTCTGATACTTTCGTAGAGTGTTTTAATGTTTGTCTTGTATATTTGGCATGAAGTTTTGTTGGGTATTTTGACGAGATGAACACGACGTTCCTGTCAGTGGGATTTGCGTCAAGAAGAGTGCTGAGTCTACATCCTGACCAATGTGATTCTTCTCTCCGATGATATATGTTCTTGACGTATTGGTTTCCCGAAATTGTTGGTGAAACATTGTCCTGTCCGTTCGGATGGTTAATTGTAATTGATAAAGA